>JADLZK010004706.1:0-62378 GCA_015847255.1 Hyparrhenia diplandra
CCAAGACACTTTCATAGAGGATGTGGGTGGTTATAGGATCGATGCAAGCCGCACTATAAAGAGGGAAACTTATCGCATATATCGGTCCTCATGTGCCTTTGAAAGTGCATCTAGCCCCTTTTGTGGGTTTTGGGTGAATTGAATGACAACATAATTAAAGGTCTAATAAGTTTGCTAAGTGTTGAACGTAAAACTAAGTCTATTACATATACTTGTGAATCGTGTATTAACAAGTATATCCAAGGTTCAACAAGGCAAACTTGATGGTATTTCACATAGTGTTGAAGCAAAGGCAAAAATTGTGTATTGTTGTATTGGAAGATTATGGAAACAATCTAGTTCAAGCAAAAGACAACAATGCAAATAGAATCAATGAAATGACTTATATGTTGTGGGATATCATAGCATCATGTGAGAGCAAGCATGTTTGGCAAAACGACAAAATGAGACATGAGTTGATGATCTTGAATCGGTCTCTATAATGGCTTGCTTTCCATGAATAGAACATTGAAGTAAGTGTTTGGAGTGTCAAGCCAAAATGGATATGATACAAGGAACCGTGAATTGGCTTGACCATATTGATGTTGATCCATGTATGTCTCTATGTGAGTCAAACCGAAAGCTTGATTGATATACATTCATATCTAGAAGATAATCAAGCAAGGATCATAATATTGAAAATAGTTATTCAATGGTTGCTTGATATGATGTGACTTGAGTGTATCTTGGATAAGGTGAAGATAGCAAGGAAAGGGCTTCGAGGTACTAAGCTTTAAGGTGAAGGGCAAGCGCTGGCTTGAGACCGAGGTACCATGGCTAAGGTGAAGAAGAGAGTACTTGCATTTAGTCGAGGAACTAATCAAGCTATGAGGAGTCATATTGTGTTGAGGATCAAATCATTAGTGTGAGTGACTTGAAGCCATGGAGGTGAACTCATATTTGTGGAAATAGTTCAAGTCACATGCACAAGATATATTTGCTCTAAGAGATGAGACAAAAGATGATAGAGGATGATGTACAAAGTTGATGGAACCTTCAAGTGCAACGGATGGCAACCTAGACTCATGGAGGTTTAATTTCATTTATGTTTTTGAATCTTGAGTTTAGGACATGCCGCATCTATTAAGAGGGATCCTAGGACCTTTGGCTACATGTGAACTAAATGCTCAAACCTCCAAAATGACCTAAAAACATCACCTCACGACCCAAAAACGCATGTACCTGAGACACTTTTTACACTTTGTCGTTTCGCAGGCGCGGCAGCAGGTGTCGGTGTTAGGTGAAGCGGGCTGTCAAGCACTTAATCCCGACCGTTGGGGCCCACCGCGTATAAATACCATTCCTACCCTCCCCACAACCGTTATCCGCTCACTTCATCTCCTACCTCGCGACAGCGACATGTAAAAACGCACCTCTTGCTCTCTCTCACTCCTCCATTGTTGCTCCTCCTTTCCCCTAAGCCAAGATTTCGATTCCCACCATCAAATCTTGAGGGAAAAAGGCAAAGAAACCGCTTGTGGAGGCCTGGATCTACTACTTCCCCAACTTGAAAGAGCATTTGGTTCACGCTTGGCCTGAACCCTAGGGTTCTTTCCTCTCGAGCTTGCTCCTCAGACTCCGCCAGGGCGCCGCCCCTTGAGCTTGCTCTCTTCGTGTGGCAGCCCTCTTGGGAGGTTTGTAACCCTCACTCAAAAATCAAGAAAAATCACCCCTCATCTCAAGGGTTCACTCCCTTGACTTGAGAACGAGGGAAGGGACAGCTTGTGTGGCTGAATCCCAATCCTTTGTGGATACCTCAACAACGTGGACGCAACCCGCCTTTTGTGGCGACGTAGAACCACGGAAAAATCCTTGTCTCACGCCAGTGCTATTTTACATTCTTGCATATTATTCTTGTGAGCTAGGGTTTCATCCCCGATCTACTTTAGTTGAGGAGTTCCCCGCACATTCTATTGATATATGTGATATATTTGTGTGCGTGAACTTGGGATATTCACTGATCTCCATAATAGTGTACTACGTGAGTTTTATTTACGTGAGGTTAAAAAAAAAGAGTTTCATCTACGTACGTGACTATCTACCGCCACCGCTTCATTACGTGACCTCATCCCCTGTGCGATCAGCCTCCTCATCTACCGTCATTACCTCCCCATGTCGCCGATCAACCTCCATGGATGCACAGTCGCCGCCCGACGTCATCGATGGACCTAGGGCGATCGACATGGCTACCGAGGGGGGACCAAGGGCAGGGCGTCTGCAGCCCTAGAGACGAGGCGTATTCATTCATCTCAACCAGGACAGTGATGACGCTTTCGGAGCTCGAAGGTTTCGCCTTGAGGGCTGATCACCTCAAGTTCGTGGCCAACCGGCGGCGAAGCTACGTGGTACTAGCCTGGTGCACAGGCACCAGGGACCACAGAGATTTTGTTAGGAAAGAGACTAGTATTCACAATGTATCACATAAAAAAATCGGAAACTACTTCAGTTGTGCACCACCCTAACCTTGATGCTAGCTCCACCCTTGCAACCAGTACAGGAGGCCCCACAGCAAGCAGCTTCGGAACACCTTCAAGTTTTACTCCCAGCAATGGCGTACGTGGGCTGCTTGCTTCACAGCGGACACAATATCCAACGAGAAGGTAAGCCGCCCTACTAGATAGAAGTAGCGTTTACCCAAAATACAGGTATTGGAGATGTATTTTGATATTAAAATGATAAAATGTCATGTTTTGTGATGTGTAATTATTTCAGGTGTCATTAAAGTAAAAGCAAATGTTAAATACCATTATAGCAAAACATCTACCCTATCTATACCTCTTAATAAAGAGAAAAATTTCGTGGTGCTCCCCTATCTTTGGTTCCACCTTCTACGTCTCTCTCTTTCGTATTTGTGTCAGCGTCCGTACGGTGTCCCACCGGAATACGTCTCGGACTCCCATTACACGCCTCATGAAGTCTTGATTAGAATAGAAAATTAGAAGACAATCCGTCGTCCACCCAAAAAATTTCGTCCAGCCCTCTCCCTACCCTTCATCCGACCAGGAAGTTTTCTGCCTAAAATTTTTTGTCAAGCCTTGGCGGCCCGCTTCCATGTAGTATTTGTCCGCTTTGGTTATCATGTCGTGCGTGCGTGAGTACGTCCGCTGGTTATCTTGTAATAAACTAAACGAGTTGCATACGGATACGAAGAGAAAAGCTAGCTCTGCATGCCTGCCTTTTCTTCCCAACTGATTCGGTTTCCTGCCCGGGATACGTAAGGTTCGTATAGAATATGGAATAGATACTTCCTTGGGTGTAGATTTAAAAAGAGCTCTAAATCCGGGAAAAACTCTCCACAAACTCCATATACATATATACGATTTCTTGTCCAATACCAAACAGGTCTAACGGAGGGCAAATAAAACTCTCCACATACATATATACGATTCATCAATCCTAGTTTTTTGGCGTCAATCAATTTGTGCGAGCGAAGGCAAGTACACGTGCGAGGCTCAACCGTGGACGCTAAGACCTTTAACAGGAAGCTGAATGCCACCGTCAAAGGCGCTCAAGCGGCGGCACGCCCGACCTCAAGCTTCGCCATCTTCGACATCTACACGCAGCTACGCAAACTTCGCACAAGACCCGGCGACTTATGGTACATGCGCACGTGTTCAATAATGCCGTGATCGAACATGTCATAGTGGTATGGCGAGCTAGCATATATATGCATATGATCATTGATATTGTCGCCGTTTGCTTCGTTTATGTAGGCTTCGCGAACGCGAGGAGGCGTCTTTGCCGGATGGGGACGGCCAAGGCGATGGTGTACACAGTGCGGCCCGACGACGGTCGGGCGTCTGAAAACGCCAGCGGACTAATGCGGCCCACCGTTCTGATGCATAAGTACTCGGAGGTAATAAGAAATTGTCAAGCGGCTAAGCCCCATGATTGTGTTTGTATCGTGGTATGTCAAGTATATATTCTTTAGATTTTGAATTTAGGATTCCCTTGAGGTGCAAACACACATGTTTAGTATGACACTGAAATTTCTAAAATTCTGAAATTGCAACAACGAGGGTGGAGCTCCGGCAGCGATGTCGATCTGCATCTTCTTATCTGGCCGCGGGCCACCGACCCGTTTGCTAGGATGGCGGCAAGGTGGGCTTCGGCCATGAGAGCTAGCTAACGGCACCGCCACTCGAGACTTGAATCTCGAGAGAAGATGGGCGCGGCGCGGGCCGCAACGACGACGCCGGAGTTAGAGCACGATGGAGCTTGATATGTACAATTTTTCCCGTAGCAGCATGCGGGCAAATTCACTATCTATACCTACTAATAAAGAGAAAATTTCCGTGGTCTCCCCTATCTTTGGTTCCACCTTCTCTGTCTCTCTCTTTCGTGTTATTTGTGTCAGCGTCCGTACCCGGTGTCCCACCGGAATACGTCTCGGACTCCCATTACGCCTCATGAAGTCTTGATTAGAATAGAAAATTAGAAGACAATCCGTCGTCCACCCAAAAATTTCGCCCCAGCCCTCTCCCTACCCCTCCATCCGACCGGAAGTTTCTGCCCTAAAATTTTTGTCCAGCCTTGGCGTCCGCTTCCATGTAGTATTTGTCCCTTTGGTTATCATGTAAAACGCGTGCAGTGTCGTCCGCTGGTTATCTCGTAATAAACTAAACGAGTTGCATACGGATACGAAGAGAAAAGCTAGCTGCATGCCCGCCTTTTCTTCCCAAGCGATTCGGTTTTCTCGCCCGGGATACGATACGTGCAGTATAGAATATGGAATAGATACTTCCTTGGGTGTAGATTTAAAAAGAGCTCTAAATCCGGGAAAAAACTCTCCACAAACTCGCATATACATATATACGATTTCTTGTCCAATACCAAAACGGGTCTAACGGAGGGCAAATAAAACTCTCCACATACATATATCACGATTCATCAATCTAGCTGCCGGCGTCAATCAATCTGTAGAGCGAAGGTAAAGTACACGTGCGGGCTCAACCGTGACGCTAAGACCTTTCGAGGAAGGTTGAATGCCCACCGTCAAGGCGCTCGGGCGGCACGCCGACCTCAAGCTTCGCCATCTTCGACATCTACACGCGCTCGCAAAACTCGCACAAGACCCGACGGCTTATGGTACATGCGACGTGTTCAATAATGCCGTGATCGAACATGTCATAGTGGTATGGCGAGCTAGCATATATATGCATATGATCATTGATATTGTCGCCGTTATGCGTTTATGTAGGCTTCGCGAACGCGAGGGGAGACGTCTTTGCCGGATGGGGACGGCCAAGACGATGGTGTGCACTGTGCAGCCCGACGACGGTCGGAGCGCGCTTCCAAACGCCCGGCGCCCTATGTGCGGCCCACCGTTCTCGGTCCGCATAAGTACTTTCGGAGGTAATAAGAAATTGTCAGCGGCTAAGCCCCATGATTGTGTTTGTACACGTGGTATGTCAAGTATATATTCTTTAGATTTTGAATTTAGGATTCCCTTGAGGTGAAGCACACATGTTTAGTATGACACCGAAATTTCTAAAATTCTGAAATTGCAACAACGAGGTGGAGCTCCGTAGCGATGTCGATCTGCATCTCTTATGCCGGCCGGGCCACCGACCGCTTGCTAGGATGGCGGCAAGGTGGAGCTCGGCCATGAGCTAGCTAACGGCAATCGCCATTCGAGACTTGAATCTCGAGAAGATGAGCGCGGGCGCGGGCGGGGCCGCAACGACGACGCTGGAGTTAGAGCACGATGGAGCTTGATATGTACAATTTTTCCCCGTAGAACGCCGCGGGCAAATTTGCTAGTAATAATAAATATTGACTGGAGCCTGGGAAAGCTGGGAGAAGTCGACAAGAGCAGAGGCGGCTGATCGAGTCGGGAAATAGTACTGAAGGAGGAGGGTAGGGGCATTGGGCACTTGGGCTGTCGATGGTCGGATGGTCAGGTCTCGTGGCCGGGAACTGGGCAAGGCCTTGTTGCGAGCCTGTGACGGCCTATGACTATGAGTATGTTGTGCTACGAATGGGCCCAACTTTAGATATGCACCGTCCCCTGAGCACAGTAGCTATAACTCCTTTCCCTTTTTCTTATAATTTGCATAAGCAAACCTGGGCTAATCCAATTATAACAGACACGTTCATTGTCACACATATATAATTTGATTCTTCTACGTCCTAATGAAAAGATTGTGAGCTCCGGGCCGGTGGCGCCACCCTCGGGGTTGTGCATGTAGTACGTCTCCGAGTCTTTGGAACCAACGAGGCGATCGAAATGCGCGCGCATGTAGGTGAGCTCGCCGTCGTGCGGGTGGGACATATCTGCCGGCAACACGCCGGCGCCCATGGACGTGGAGTGGAGCAGCCGCATGACGCACTCGTCCCGCTCCGTCGCCTCCCGCCGCGACGCGTACCCGACGCTCTCGCCGTTCACCTCGGCCGTCCAGACCGGCTCGTCCAGCAGCCGCACCGACGACTCCTCCACCGCGTGATGCTGCTGCTTCTCGCACTCGAGCGTGACGCGCACCATCCCTGCCGCGCTCACGTCCTGGATGAACTTGGCCGTGGGCACGCCCATGTCCAGCAGCACGCACGGTGGGCTCCTGGGCTCTCGTGCAGCGCGATGGTGATGCGCGCCCGGCGGTGGCCGTACAGCGTCCCCGTGGCGTGCGTCGCGCCGTGGAAGTGGCTCCGCACGCCGGCGCCGGCGCCGTGCATGCCGGGAGCGACGGCATGCCGCGGCAGGACGGCGCCTGGATGCCCGGGAACGACCGGAACGCCGCGCGCACCGACCGCATGAGGCGCTTCGGACGCGACCGCTGGTTGCCGCTGCCATGCTTGTGCTTCTGTGGCACCGGCGCCGGCGGAGGAGGCGGGGCCGCGTTGACGCGTGCAGGAAGGGGATCTCCGGCGGCGGCAGCGGGGTGGCTGGCGAGGACCGCGGGTCGGGGGTGGAGGTGGCGCCGAGGAAGGCGAACTCGACAGTCTCCGTGGAGGCCGTGGGCCGCCGGGCAGGATGTGTCATGAGGCGGTGGCAGCGCGGCGATCGGGTGGCCGGGGCAGGTGAAGGGAATGCCGCGCGCGGCGCCGGCGATGGCATGCTTGACAAAAATGGGCGTGCGGTTTTGGGAGCGCGCCTTAGTTAGGAAATAACACCGCCAGTTGGGCGCCGAGGAATGGCCCTGCATGAAACAAGGAAGCCTGCCTGCCTGCCTGCCTGCCTGCCTGCCTGCCTGTTATTTATTGTCTTTCAGTTTCAGAAAGGAACCGAAGACGAAAATACTTACTGTACTGTACCCTGAAGATGAGAATATAAGCCAATATAAGCAATTTTGATTAGTTGTTGCTCCAAAATCTATCCATTCAAATGGAAGTGCTCGAGTCAATACAAGCAATTTTGATTAATTGTTGTTTTATTTATCCAAGATTTAATAGTTAAATTTTAACACTTGATAAGTCGCCCACGCGGAACGCAGACACTAGGGCATCTCCGCCACCGGCGTCGATCGACCGGCCCCTCCTCCGACGGCCTCTTCGGCACCGGGGCGGGTGGGGGCCAGGATGGACCGACGCCCGGGCTCGTTGTTGCGGCTAGGGTGGAATCTAGTAGATTAAGGTTACTCGTCGTTGTCGCCGGTGATGGAGTTTAGGGATCCAGCGGTGGCGTCGCCCACCGCACGGCAAATAAAGTTCCCGGGTGCCCGGATGTTGCATGCTTACGCATCGGCGAACAATCGGCGCCGGGTATGTGAGCTCTTCGGTCATCCTCGTGGGGTTTGTGGCTCTTCCTCGTTCTTTGGGTTTTCTAACGGCGGTGGGCGTTTTTTTTCGATCGCCCGATTTTTCTTTTAACGAAATCGATTCGCTTGGTGTTACGGGCGATGGATGCCGTTTTCCAGTGCTTGGTGTTCCTTGGTGGAAGCGGTGGACTTGGATCGTCGTGGTGGTGTTGATGATTTAACCGGAGATCAGAGACGAGGAAGATTAGATTGGATCCTGATAACTCAATTGTAATTTTCTTTTTCTTCGAAGTTCAGTTTGTAACGATGGAGGATATAATGTGCTAATGCTTTTCAAAAAAATAATAATAATAATAACACTTGATACCTACCTTTTTAAAACAATTAGGCCTCGCGGCAGCGCGGACAATTGGCTCGCCCGTTCTCACATCTAAGTCAATGCAGCTATATAAATGCATGCACAAATCATTTCTCAATCTAAGTCATTGCAGCTTATTTGCGGTGGCCAATGATTGAGCGGATCACACCCAAACAGCCCCGTTAACTTTTACAGCTTCCAAAATTTTTAGTTCCTGTAAAACTTTACGTCCAAACCCATTTAAGACTTGTTGACAACCCAAAAATGGCGTGGTCTAAGCCACCGCAAAAAAAATCCAGACTTAGCCATATTTTTGGAGGTCCAAGTTACCAGAAATTCCGGACTTAGCCAAATTCTCGAGGAGGATCGAAAAGGGCTTTCTCGAGTGTGACGGACTCACCGACGCGTCGGTCCGGCTGTCGTCCTAGCGTCCGGTCGGTCGCCTTGATCGGTTCTGTAGACCTTTTCGTTAAACCGACGGGGACAAGATCGGCATCGGGCGTCGGCCAAACCTCAGCGAGTCCGTTGCGGTCGGAACCGGGCTAATTTCGGGCCATCGACGGACGCGACCCATGGGTCCGGTCCGTCCGGCCCCGGGATCCGGTCGGGGTCGCTGTCGCGAGCGGCCAGACCTCCATGGAACTGACCGACCCGCTGACCGGAGCGCCCGGTCAAGGCCGATCGGCGTCCGGCCACCCCCCGACGCAGGCCCGTGTCCGTGACGAGATCCGAACCGATTTGTTTCCAATCGTGTTTAGGGTCGGTTTTTGATGCTTGGAAACGCGTCAAGGGCGGTTTCCTAAAAGCCGATAAGCACCACCCTCCTCTATATATAATAAAGAGGTTCATGGCCGATTTGATCCCATCTACATCCAATCGACAATCAATCTACCTCCCGTCCCGTTTGTAGGTCATCTTCTTCTCTCAACCCCTCTATCCTGGCTGTTCGGCGGCGAACTCCGCGTTCTTCGTCGGCGTTCTAGGGCGCCACGCCTGGTCCTAGAGCACCCCTCGCGTGCGTCCTCCGACGGGTCTTCCGGGAGGTGCGTTCGGAGGTTCTTCCGGCCGTCGTCACCGGCTCTACGCGCCCCTACCGATCCCTAGATCGGTTTGGGCCGCCACTATTTGTGGTGTTCCGCTACAAGGTCGATCGCGATCTTCGTGGGCGTCAAGGCCCTCCCGGTGTGTTGGTGTGAAGCCATAGTTTCGCGTCAACAAGACTACCCGCACTTATATTTTTCTATTGACTTTCTCTATACATCCTAATCATCAAGATTTCTCCTTTTTGGCGTTTGCTCCGCACCCATCACTCATTTATATCTTTTTACTCTATATCAACTATCATTAGTGGGGTCCACTTGTAATTTTATCTAAATGAATATATGTGAAATCTAGTTTTGAAGGATTTATTGAAACGAATTTAATGGTGTAATCAGAATTTAATATGACTTTTTTGTTTGTGAGTTATAACATTTTTAAGTTTCTTAAAACCGTGGGACCCGCTGCTGCATGGTGTCTCTCCCGTGCGCGCGTCTTGCTCCCTTCTCCCTCTCTCTCAACGCGGACCCCACACGCCCGGTACCACGCCAGGGATACCGCAACATGGCTGGAAGCCGGTGCAGCAGTTTTTCCCTGTAAAACGTTTCTGCAAAGCTTCCAGTAAGCTTCCCAGGAAGCCAGTGCAGAGAGTCTAATGCATGCATGCACACTGTCAGCACAAGCCGGTTGGGGCGAATGGAGATGCCCCAGCGTTGGGCTTGTGCCACCATAGGCTAAAAATTTTACTATCGTAAAACAATTAAAATTTTATAAGTTGTACGATTTACAACCATTTTAAAGCAACTAAACAATGAGTCATAAATCTACTTATTGTTTGTCGAACCAAGATGGGTATGTCAATTGCGTAGTTGCTAAGTTTCACGTAAATTATGCATGGAGGTAGTGGTGGGCCAGGGGGGCTTGAGCCCCCCACTACTGCTACCCGCCAATGGAATGCGCTAAAGCCTCTCTGGAATTTCTAGCCATAGATGCATGAGGTAGGAGGGGCTGAGATTTGTTGGAAGTAGAGGTCGTGGTTGTGGTTCTTGAGAGGGTTGTCGTGGTATGGTTGAAAGAGACCTTGGAGAAAGCGGAGGCCGCGACGTTGACCACCACCTAGACGATGACAACGTCGACCACCACCACGACCGGTGCTGCCCAATCCCAATTTCCCAATCCACCATGCCCCGCATCCCCAATTCGGCTCGAGCGGCGGCTTCATGCATCACACGCTTTCACGTGTGGCTCCCCTCCTACGACAACGGGCGACGGTGCGATACGCCGGCGAGCGAGCAGTGACTGGGCATGGGCAGCCAGCGTTAAGCGAGCGGAAGTTGGCGGCAGCACAACGGCGGACGGACGGCGGGCCGGCAGTCACAGCGCTGGGGCAGGGCGTGCTATTGTCCAAACCCTCCTAAAAATTTCTCTAGCTTTGTCCATGTATGTGCATGGCTAAAAACTGCAGAAAAAATCGGCACCCCTAACTCTTAAGGCAATTTCAATAGTGACACTCCGGTAGCTTCCCGAAACAAGTCAAATGTAGCTCCTTACTTGACAATTCGCTTAAAAAAACACAAATACACCGCCCGCCATATATATGGCTTTTTCAGAACAAGTTGATTTGGAATAGATAGAGGAAGTAAACGAAAGCTAGAGACCGTGATTAGACGACTCGAGGAGGAAGAAAGATGCAAGCTGATCCCTGGATAACTAGATGGAATCGGAGTCTAGGGTTGGGGAAATAGCAAGGAATTTGGGGACGATTCGAGGGCGGTAGCATTCAGTTGGGAGTTTAACTGTTGTGATCGTTTCATAATCAAAACCTTCGATCCAGGCGCTCATTTTCGGCCTCAGGCCCAATAAACGACCATAATGGCCCAACAGAGAAAGCCCAAAGCATGTCAGGAATCTCAGCATCTTCTTCCTTTCCCGCCGCCTCCACCACTCCACTGTTGTCGGTTCAACAAGAGCACACGCCGCATTGCCTTCCTGACACTACTGTGCATGCAGTGCAGTGTATACTGTATAGTCCCGTTTTGGTATCGGCGTCGGGGAGAATTGATGGACCAGGACAAATGCACTCATTTGCATAGTCTGACCCGGCCGGCGGCCCGGCACCTGCAAAGATACCAAGTACTGTGGAAGCGGAAATATATGGGAACTGGAAAGCAAAGACAAGATCAACAAAAAACCAAGTACTACTTAGATCGTCTTAAACAAAACAAAAGTCGATGTTCCAAAATGAAGGGCTAGCTAAGCTTCTTGAGGCCGGATACGTACGTATTACCCTTGACAGAATTGTTCCATCCAAATAAAGCTCCTGATTATATATTCATTGAACACGTCTCTAATTTCGAACTATCATAAGCAATACTCCTAACTGACAAGGAAAACGAATTGCTCAGAATTTAGCAGGGGATCGTAGAGGGCCTACCACCTGTCGACGAACGAGTAGCTAGCTAGCATTACCACAACAGGCCAGTTGCAATGGCGTGGAAAGCTAATGCTACTCCCTCCGTCCCTAAATGTTTTATGCGCAGAAAATTGTGTTTTTCTCGCAAACACGCTTAGGACGACATACGTAAAGAGACGGAGGAAGTAGATGCGAATGCAATGCCCCACTGCCCCTACGGAACAACCCAGCGGTCCTCCACTCCAGCAGTAGCAGCAGTTCACTCAAATGATGTGACGTGAATGGGTGCATGAACCACCACTCGATTTGAAGAAACGATAAACACGTGCGTGAACCATGAGATACAGCCTGGCATTTTCTGATGTTTATACTCCCTTCCTCGAGAAAAAGCTTGCAATTTAGAGAGCCAAAGGTCTATCCTGACACTTTAAACTCATATTCGCTCCGTCCCTAAATAACTGTTGTCGTTGGTGTGTGCCTTTAATTTGACAAGATTTGCATAAAATTTACGCAACATTTATATCTTTAAATAAATTTATTCAAATACTAGATCCAAATATCATTCCTATGATATTAATCATGCACTAGGAATATCCCATAAATACATTTGAACGTCTGATGATGAAAAGGTTTAGTATTTCCTTCGCTCTAAACTATAAAACCTTTTATATTTTCTAGATGTATTGATTTTGTTATTTATCTAGACATAATGTTGTAAGTGTATAATACAAATTATGTGTCTAGAAAAGTCATCAAAACGTCTAATAATTTAGAATGGGTGAGTGTTTTTATTCTACCTACTGGTGTGAGACCCTAGTCTATGTTGATTTCAATGTAATCATTATCATAAGCACCCATGGTAAGGAAAGATACATGGGCACATGCGTCTTTTTAGCTTTGTGCCTAATAATTCAACCACAATGAAGTAATCTATATAGCTTCAAAACTAGTCTGTAGAGCAACCAACCTTTTATGCAGTTCATAGTTACATGTGCCCATATGGTTGTGATCTGCCCATAATAATAAATAAAAGTTAATTCTCAATCCCTTTGTCCACCATCATCCTCAATCGATGTTGTTGTTGCTCGTCGCCATGCTTGCCATGGGCGACAAATGGGAGCTGCAGGCTACACCATCGTCGTTGAGGATGAATGACGTGGAGGTGAGCGTGGCGATGAGGGAGCCCACGACCAGCGGCGACACTCACCCCACCGCCTCGACGAGAACTAGCTTCGCTAAGCCACCGCTCCCGCAACCATAGTGACCGAAGGGTGAGGGAGGAGGGATTGGTGCCTTCGGCGCATGTGAAGTGCCTAAGAAAAAGACGCGAGATAAGCGAAGCGGGGGTGAGAGGTGAGGAAGATGCGGTGATAGGGTGGCGATGGCCATCTAGTTATGCTTGTGCGCTTGGGAAGGGGGGGAGGAGAGTGGAGCAAGCGAGCCACCGAGATAGGGGAAAGAGAGCCTCACCATCATGGCTAGAGAACAAAGTCACGTAAGCGGTATCTGATGAGGAGAATTGTCGTTGTTGTCAACACAAGCAAGGCACATATGTAGGTGAGGCAGAGATGGGATGGGTGTGGGTCCAAGGAGATAGGATGCACATGCGGTTAAAGTTTTTTCATCCTAGGTCACTTTAGGTTTTAACATTGTGGACTTAAAACATTGCTACATAAACTACTTCGATGGGCCCAAGCGGGGCATACCAGGATTTGGAGGACCTTGAACAAAACGGATCACGTGGCCCTAAAATTCAAGAAGTAAGCTGCGATTCTTTCACAACATATTTATGGAGATTACCTCTTTGAGTTTGAGGGGTAGATTTTAATCTTAGTATCTTCGTCTACTTTTCATGGGAGAATCATACATCCTGTTTCTATAGGCCGTGGTAAAAATTAATGAAATAAACAAATCTCCTCTCCATTTTCCTAATTATAATATTGTAAACTTTCATACTATCTAATTGACTACGTAATCACGCTATCCAAGATATACAATTGGAGATAAAAGTTGTATGCGTAGGGCGCTACGTAGCTTGCCCAAATGCGATCGTAGACTATTAGCTTGTTAGGCTCTCGGGATTAATTGCTAATTACTCCCTGCTTAGTGTAAATTTGGAGGCCTTAGACTATCCGCACTCATGTTCCTCTATTTACCTTCTCTATACATCCTAGTCATCAAGATTCCCTCCTTTACAGTAATTTCTCCGCACTCATCCTTCTTTATATCCCTACTCTATATCAACTATCATCAAGTGGGGTCCACTTGTAATTTTATCCAAATATATCCAAGTGAGATCTAGTTTTGAAGTGTTTATTAAAACAAATTCAATGGTGCAATCGAATTTAATTTGAGTTTTTATTTTTAGTAACTAAAACTGTGGGTCCCACTTTAAATCTGCATGCGCTCTCTCTCTATGCCTTTTTCCTCCCTCTCACTGGCCGAGGGCGAGCACGGCCCCGCCCTCGGCTCCTCCAGACGCCCACCGCCTTTTCCCGCCTTCCTCAGAACGCGAAAAGACGGGATTTAGCTTTAAGCTACCCGGTGTTCCAGTATGGTAGCGTTTTTTATGCCATCGCGGTATCGAGGAAGGCGCCGCTCCCTCCCAGGTAGTCTTATAATTTTGAGGCCCCTACCGCCGTCCCACTTGCACGTGCTAATGCGGCGTGGCCCAAGACTACTTGGTCTATATGGGGCGCGTTTGTGAGGGCGGCCCTCAAATGGCTGTATTTGCTAGGCCGGCCTTTCCACTGTTGCCAACCTGGCCCGAGCGAGCCTGGCCAGCAGGAGCCAAAAGTGAGCGCTTCGCGGCCCCCGGAAACGCCCGTTTCGCTTTCCCGGGAGCACGGCCGCCGCAAGGCAATTAGGATTTAGCGGCGGGCGCGCTGGCGGCGGTTTGGCTCGCGCGGAACAGGGAACCTTCCTTGGCTCCGGCTCGGCGGGAAGGTGAAACCGTCGGCGATTTCACACGCCTATAAAGGTCACCGAGTCAGTCCAGCTTCTCCTTTCTCCCTCTCATTCCTCCTGGATCTTCCACCTCTCGTGAGATACCGCGGCGAGGTCCCGTCGCGTGTGGCGGCTTCCACATCCGGCGGGCTTCTTCTCCGTTCCCGCGATCGGAGGATCCACCCAGCGCCGCTTGGCTCTTCTTTGTTGGGACTCCGTGGTGTTCGAGCTCTTCTCCGTCCCCCACTTTGCTTCCTCTTCCTCGGACACTGCCGTCTTCCTTCGTTTGATCCCGAGCCCAAGGTGATTTCGGCCCCTATTTATGTCTTTGTCTTGCTTGCTTGATTTGTTTGGGTTTAGTCTATGATGTTGGTCTTAATCTGTTAGGGTTTGATGCAGATTTGGCTCTTGATCCGTTAGGGTTTCGTAGCGGATATTGTTCATGACTGTTTCATGCTTTGTCAAGGGCGGAATAATTGTTGCGAGATTGTTTTATGTGGAATGAATAGCTAGTTCTTGAATGGTCGATGATGTTGTCCTAATGTGCACTTGGAGGCATCATAAGCATGATGCAGCCGTGCCTTTTTGATTCATTTGACAAACATGTTGAGGCCTAGCAGGGTGTGATGAACTGAATTCATGTTTCATTTGTATATGATTGTAGATGGATCCCTCTCTCAGCCGTGAGATGTTGCGTAGACAGGCAGCTGCCTTGACAGTAGCCATGGTTTCCTTTGTATCCAGTAGGCTAAAAAGAAAAAGCCCTGAACCTGAAACACACTAGCCTGACCCTCTTGCACTTGCACTTAGGGATGAAAATGAGGCGGCCTGGGATGAGGACACTAAACAAGATTTACAACTCTCTTGCGACGCGAGTGCATTTCCATGCTTAGGATGAAGAGAGCCCCTTTTTTTACTTTATGCACTACCTTTAGAGAGAGAGGCTTGTTGCGATAGAGAGGGTGTGTCAGTGGAGGAACAGGTTGCCATGTTCTTGCATGTTGTAGGCCACAACCAAAGGTTTAGAGTTGTCCACCGGTCCTTTAGGAGGTCCATCCAAAGCAGTACACAAGCACTTCCATCGGGTTTTATATCTTTGTTGGTGAGCTTAGGAATAAAATGATCAAGCCACCTACCTCTACCACTCACCCCAAGATTCATGGTAGCCATAGATGGTTTCCATATTTAAAGGTAATTGTTTACCTTAGGTTCATTCCATCATAATGTTGACATGGTCCATTATCTCACACATTTTGGTTTTAGTATCGCTTTGCATTGGGAGTAGATGGTACCCATATTCGGCTAGGGTACCTAGACAAATGCAACAAGCCTTCAGGGGTAGGAAAAAGGACCCCACTCAAAATGTGATGGTAGCTGTTGACTTTGATCTCAAATTCACTTATGTCCTAGCCGGTTTTGGGAAGGTTCTGCCCATGATGCAACTGTCATGGCAGATGCCATGGAGAGGAGTGATGGGTTCACTGTGCCACAAGGTAATTGCACACACATAGACTCACATTTTGGCCTCCTCAATGTCACACAGTCTCTCATTAGGTATATCATTGTAGGTAAATTCTACTTGGCGGATCACGGGGGTATGCATGCCGTACTGGCTTCCTCCCACCCTATAGGGGAGTGAGGTACCATCTGTTTGAGTATGGTACCAGCAATAGGCCCACCAATGCAAGGGAGTTGTACAATCTCGGACACTCCTCACTTAGAGTGACCGTGGAGAGGGCTATTGGTGCCTGCTTGAAGTTGAGGTTTCGTATCCTTGACAACAAGCCATTCCACAAGTATAGGACACAAGTGAAGCTTGTGTTGGCATGTGCCATTCTACACAAGCTGGATCTTAGGCTTTGGCATAGATGAGGTAGTGCTGTGGAGAAATTTGGTTTCAGCGGTGACCCCCACGAACAAAATGACTTGCCCGTAGACCCGGACTCCATTGAGATGACTGAAATGAGGGATTCCCATCTGCAATGCTATGTGGGAAGGGAGGGAACCTCAAGGACTTGATGTGCTTTGTAAGATTTTTCTTGAATTCGGTTTGTGTGCCCCGCTATGGAACTCATGTTTGTTTCATGATGATGTTGTAATAACTTGATGGACAAGGCTGAGACCTATTTTATATGAATCTTCTTTGTTACTACTTTTTTTATATGAATCTTCTTTGTCCATGGTTGGTTTTTTATATGATCTTCTTTGTTCATGTTGGTCTTCTTATATATGATGTTGCCTTGACTAATACATGGTAAAAAGGCCGCTTAGATGGCTCCGATCCCCGTGGGTGTTGAGGGTGGGTTTGTGGGGGCTGGCGAGGTTATGGAAGAGATCATTCGTAGTGGACACATTCTTTCTTTGCTCCTCCAATAGTAAATTTGTTCCTCCTCCAAAGAGATAGTTCCTCCTCCTAGGGCAATGAGGTGGACCAATAACACCTCACGGGTTTGTTCTAAGGAGGATGGCTGCAATAGTTAGTGATGGTAGCGAGGCCGGACAAGGTATTCAAGGACAAGGACATCAATGTAGCCAAGGCCCTTAGGGAGTGCACGGTGGGGAGATAGTGAGCCCAACTCAAGTGTACAACCACTTGAGGAAATGGAGGCGAAGTGGTCTAGGGTGAGCAAGTTGAGGGACCTAAGTGGTGCTCTTTGGGATAGTGACACCAATGCTATCATGCTTGAGAATGAGCACTTCCTTAGTCCTTTGCAAGGTCGAGGAACCTATGACCGCCTTTGCATGGTCATGTATATTGTTGTTGTTTTCCATATACTTGTGCGAACCTATATGTGTGTCACCCAAATGCGGGACCATCCTAAAGATGCAGAGTTTCGAAGCGCCCCATTAGGTTCTACACAAAGATGGAGTCTATTTTTGCCAATGCAATGGCCTTTGGCAAGGTTTGCACTTGGAGTGCAGTGAGGCTTTTAGGGCAAAACCAGGGCGGGCGATCTTGATGCCAAAAGCTGAAGGTTATCCTATGTCACCACCCACTTCTTGAGAAAACCCACACCGAGAAAGCCCACACCGATGTTGGGGAGGGTAGTAAGGCCACACAAGTGCCCTCAAATCTTTGTTGGTGGGAAGAGGAAGAGAGGAAACTTCAATGAGGATGAGATAATCATGCTCACCAACATGTCGATCACGTGTGAACAATGTTGCCAATGCTCTTAGGGAGGCGGCCCCTGCCCATTTGGAGACTAACTTTGAATCGTTTGTGATGGAGATGGTCGGCTTCTCGAGGAGGCAGCGATGGTTGCCTACACCTTCCTCATGGACAACAAGGCCCAAGCAAGGGGCTTTGTGAACATGACCGATGCCCATAGGAACACGTGGCTTAGGACCTACGGCCAAGAATTACTACATGTAGGACCTAGAATTTTGTGATGGTCTGCATGCATGAGAGGGGTTGATTTGTTGAGCTATACTCCACCTCCCTCACCCACCTTCTCTTCTTTTGACTACATTTGGTACTTGTTAGCTGTGTAGCTTTTGTGCTTGAGTTGGTTGATCTAGTGACACGACTTTTTGGTTAAGTTTGCTGGGAGGGTGGCTAACAATAGGCAACATTATGTGTAAGGAACACCATTTGAGCCCTTGGTGTTTGGAATTTGAACAAGTTGTTGTAAAACCTTATTGTGGCCTCTGTTGGCTACATATATTTGAATCTTCAAGTTAGCTTATTTCTTGCCCATTGCTTATACTTCTTTGTTTGATCATATCTGGTTTACATCATTTCGGTTTACATCATATCCGGTTTTACATGTGTTGGTGCAAGTATTGGGAACTTAATGGCCAATGATGCAACATAAAACATGAGGTGGATGCCATTCTCTTTGTGTTCTTGATCATTTGTTATTTTTCCATGCTTTTCCATGCTTGTCATCTACACTTTGCTCCCATGCACGGCTTTTTGCAACAACATCCATGATGGTTGATGGCGGTCCGGTGCAACAATGTGAGCACACGGTGTTGATTGGCGTGCTTGCAAGTTATCTGCTTTCTCAATTCTATTGATGTTTGCTTTTTTTTTTTTTTTTGTTGGCATCCACCGGTGATTAGAATCAATGACTACATCCAACACAATGAAAAAAGCTGAGGCCAATATTGTGTTTATCTACATGTCTTTTGCTTATCTACATGTCATTTCTTTCGGACAATGGCACCTTGCTATGTGGTGTTTGAAGGCGGGGAAACACGGCATTTATTTTACTTGGTATGAATGTGCTAAGCAAGTGCTAAAGCATGAAGGGGCCATATATCAAAAGTATGGCGGCTATGATGAAGTCGTTAGGGCTTTCGGTGAATGGGTGCCTGCGGCACCCTTCTTTGTTACCCAGCGATGCCTCATCCGCATTTCTTTGTTACCTAATGATCCCTTAGTGGTTGTTAAGCATGGTCATTTGGAAAAATGTGATCATCTTGATCTTACTTATGGTCATAGTTGCTCTATGCTACACGTTGTTCATGTGCAAGAAGTGAAGTTGTTTTCATTAGGCCAATGATGACAATGTGGATGGAATAATTAGGCGGCTACATGTCATTTTGCTTTACCAATTTCGTTTCTTTAACTTGTTCTTACATTTGGGCTTCAAACTAAACCTATCTTTCTTTGTACTTCTTTCTTCCGATACCCTTGATTATTCCTTGTAGCCAGACAATGCAATGTGAACTCTATTAAATTTGTGCGAGGCCAAGTGCTAATGTCGGCACTTTTTTTTTTTGGAATCTCGCTAATGTCAAGTAGCGATTGTGTATGGATTGATAATGATGCTCATGCTTATTTTCATGATGTTCTGTTTGTCAAACATTCTCAATTGATCAAGCTATGAATCTGTTTTCATCCATGGGCGGTGACCACGACCAAATGCCAAACACGTTCTTGGTTTGGCGATTCTTTGTGATTGGTCCCTCACCAAAGCTATGGGTCGGGTTGCAAACACAATCTCGCTGGGCCGAGCTCGGCAGGCGGTGCACAAACAGTGCACTTGCACCACTTCGGACAGTGCCTTTCGGGCATGGCCCAATTCGGGCCGGGCCGGGCCGGCCAGTCCAGGGTCGCAAACGCGCCCTATATGAACCTAGAATTGCAAGATTTTCAAAAGTGAGTACATCCTAGCTAACCTTTTTTTTTGGGGAAAAAAGAATTCTGTTTATATTGGCCTCTGCAACTCAACTATCCATTAACGATAAAAAAATTAAGGGACAGTACGAAACTAATGTCAAATTAAATGTTCAACTTATTAGGTGATGATGTTCTGACTGTAGCATCGAGTTGTTGAGGGCCGACCTCTCTAAACCACATACTTCACTTTAATTTTGGGATGCCCTATAAGGATTTTTCTAGAATGCTTACCATCATCAACATGGGCACTTGGATCCAATGTAGAGCCATTACAAAGGAAAGTTTGGTTGTACGTCTTAAGAAACAAATCGTTGTTATTGCTTGCTGCTGCTTCTTTTTTTCTTGGGGATGAAGGAAAACGATCCATTGTCGAGTCTACTAACAATAATATTTAGGGCCTCTTTGGATGGAGAAAAGAGAGTAGATAATAGGGATGTTAACATGTCTAAAATTAGCAGGACTAGTTTTTAGTCCACTCAAATTGTAGCTACTAGCCCTGTTTGGATACAAAAGTATTTTTTTAAGTATTGGGAAAATACTATGATTTTATAGAATACTTTGGTTTTTAAAAGCTCTTTGGGTGTCTAGATGCAACAAATTTTGTAGTCTCCAAGCCCATGGTTTTATCAAAATTAATTGTAGTCTTTTGGAGTTTTAGAAACTCCATTCATGACCTCTTTTGTTTTTCTAAACCATGGTTTTGTGTCTCTTTGGCTTATAAAACTACAGTATTGCCATACTACACTTTTGCAAACTACATCTTCCACAAAGGCTTGCTCGACATACTCGTGAGTTCTCACTGGCGTGTAGGTTGAACTCATATATGCAACAACTTTATTTATTTTCAAAGATAGTTGTGCAACAACGCACGAAGTATCCGTGTGTAATAACTATATACAATTACAACATCCAAAAATCCAAATCAAATGTGTGGTTAGCATACACATAACACATGCATCTAGGTTGTGTGGCTTAAGTAGTGCTTCTCCAGAAGTGGCGGTGGGATTCGAAGTGTGCACGCTGGACGGAGCATTGTCATTGCTGCAAGACGGCAAGACACCTTTTTCCGTTGTTGACTTGATGGACCGAGATGGCACGTACGCGACGCGCGCGGCCCGTAGTCCGGACTTCCGGGCCGGGGTGAGGCTGAGCACTGAGCAGAGCCGTTACCGTTAAGCTAACCATCGGCCTAGCCGAGGTTGATCTCTGTCTGTCTCCGTGTCTCTCTGGCGCGCGGGACCGCCACTCTCGCCTCTCGATCGGACAGCAAGCGGCCGGGATGCTGCATGGGACGCAGGAAAACATGGACACGGGACCCTGGTACGGATACGACCACCACTGGTAATGGCCAGACCAGCGCAGCAGTCAGCACCGGCCACTGGCTACTGGACCATTGGCTGCAAGAGGATGAGGGTAGATTGCAGTTGCGGCGTGCTGTGCTGCCGAGGCCTGGCGCTGCGTGAATGGAGAGAATCACATGCTGGACATGGATGGGGGCGTGCACAGCACGGGCCACGGGACCGGCCGTCGTGGGCGTGCAGCGTCTCCTCCTCTTTTGTTTTCCAGCAGCATCTCTCACGTCTTTCAATCGCTGCTACAGTGGTACTGGTTGTGGCTCCCAAACTGCAAATAGCTGACCCAAATAAACAGTGCTGTCATCAACAGAAATAACAAAAAAAATCCCAGACGAGAGCGAGATCTGCGTCTGCGTCTGCGTCTGCTTGATGCACTGTTGAATTGGATGAGAGCAAAAAAAAAAAAAGAAAGGGGCCTGCATCTGCATCTGCGTGACAGCAAGAAGGTGGGGGTGAGGGAAAGGAAAGCAGGAGGAACGCGTGCTGCCGCCATTCACATCACATGCCGCTGGCCCCGCCACCACGTGACGACAACTCGGGGACATTGCACCCGGACGGCCCACCACGCGAGCAAAACGTGCTCCACTCCAAACCCCGGGTGCCGTGAAACTTCCTTCCGCCTCATCGTCCCCGTGGACACGAAACCAACGCGGTTAAATTATTATCTCATTCTGCTACGCGTACTCGTCGTAGCGTCCATTCGAGAGGAGAAAACAACAGCTCCAAACTCTCTCCTCCACCATCCATTAGTGCCGACGGGCCAGTAAGTACATACTTATCTTTTTGATTCGGTCGGTTTACGGCTATCAGCGCACTCGACTCTTGCACGATGCTCGTCGTCAGCCTCCCTTCTAGCCACCACAGGGCTCTTTCGTTGCTGGCAAACCTCCCATTGTCCGATCTAAAGGCTCGTGGACATTTCCTCCGTCTTCCCAACAACATCGACGTTGTCAGTCATCGTCTTTGACGGACCGGTGTAGGCAAACCACCAAGAGGGCACCCTCTCCACAACGCGGGAGGACTTCCTAGCTCGGCAAAACCTGGCACAACAAATAGCCCCTTCACGATACTTCATATATGCAACACAACGCAACACGTGTGAGACTTCATTATTTGATGATCTAGTAGCATTGTTAACAATTCGTGTGTGAGCGTAGCATTGTTGCGCGCGGCATGCGTGAGTGCGTCGCGGCGCGTCCGGTGGTGGTCAAGTTGCGCGAGTAGATTAGACTAATCGTGGGCCGCGACAAGGACCCGGCGGCCACCTGCCTTGCACAGCTGGCCCACCCCGTTTTATAGTACATTTAGCCAATTAGCCTCCAGATCACCGAATCACATCCACGTTAAAATACAAGCACACGCATCTGTTGCGCTCAAACCATATATAGATAAATTATTGTTAAACACAGGCAGAAAAGAGAAAAAAAAAAGAGCAAAGCTCGCACGCTGCCAGCCTGCAAGGGCTCGCTAAACACGTGAAGACGGATGGACGGCCCAGATTTTAGGGCAGGTTTTAAACGATAAGATCGCGCGTGCGCCGTGCGGTGCGGGTTGGTTTCCTTTCTCCTTCCTTCCCCGCGCTGGTGGGCCTTTCTTAAATTTTTTATATTTATTCGTTTGTCTGCTACGTGGGCCCGCCGATAGAGGGGTAACCAACCGCTGGACGTGGGCCACTCTCCTGACAGGGATGGAATCAACTCAACGGTCAGACAAGCCGGCTGGGTGGGTGGGCTGGGCCTGGGCCTGGGCTGGGCTCCAGCACACTCACTGTCACAGTGTCACTTCAGTCACGGCATTGCAATCAACAGTCAACACGCACCCTTCCCCCGTGCCACATGCTGCACGTGGAGTACTCTTGCAAATTGCAATGCTCCACTTGGGCTATGGATAATATATATTTTTTGAAGAAATACTATGGATAATATTTTTAGTCCCCATGTTTATAGGGTACATATTGACAATTAGGCTAAGGAGAAAAGGGTTTGTGTCATGATCCTATGAAACAAATAAAGCTAATAACTGCCATTAAAACAATGTTGGTCACACAAAGTACTGGTATTAGGTAATGCGTCTCATCTTCCCATCGTACTCGTATCGATATAGTGCTAGTGCTCCATTGCACCGGCAGGGTCATAATGAGGAAACCTGCGTGTAATAGACGTACTACATGACAGGCATGCATAACGGTAATGCCCTCAACAATCAACGGAAATCGTTTGCCAACAACATGAGCATATATGTGCCGTTGTCCACATTTGGCCACACTATACATGTTACATGCTCCAACCGTCGACAAAACAAGAGGGATTCCCATATTTGCATCAATCTTGTGTGCTCCATGCGCATTCTCATGTGATAAATGCCTAATCCCTTGATACACATTTGAAAAGGCACATGCCCATACAAAACAAGCAATGGCAACAGGCCCATTGGGTAGAGTTGGGGCTCCACTTTTAGCTTCTCTGATGAAACATCATTTTCTAGCTCTAGTTTCACTAGTTTTTTTTTGGTAAAACAACTCTCTGTACCTGTTAAAAGGTGTAAAATGTCCATAATACATTTTTTCTTTTTCCTCCTCCTTCTCTCTCCACTTTATCCCTCTCCCATGCCGAACTGCACCGTATGTCGCCTTTTCTTCTTCAACTTTCCATGCCTCCACGTTGTGGGTTTGTGGCCCCATGCCAGGGCAAAATCGGACATCGGACACGCACCAGGTCCATGACATTGAGGAGCTATGTGAAGTTACTACCTCTATCCACAAAAGAATGAAATCATAAGTGCGCTCTTGGTTAACGAGTCCAAAGTTTGACCGAATATATAAATAAAAAAATAATGTTTGTGACGCCAAATAATATATTATAAAAAATACTCATGAGATATCTAGTGATACTTATTTTCTATTATAAATATTAATGATTTTTATTTCTAGTTAGTCAAACTCAAGATACTTTGGAATACTATTGTTGTCGCCTCCTCTATCTCCTCGATCTTGAGGGTTTGGTTGGCCCTCATGTGGAGCGGCTCGTGGAGCACTACCAAACACGCTGGCAGTCTTCAATGGCATTATCGTAGTTTGCATTGCTTTTGGTACCATTCACATCACACAATATATATGTAGGAGTATTATGGAACCGTGATTCATTGTGCAAATAGATTTTCGGAACTTTATCCTTGATGTGTACTCCCTCCATCCACAAAATAACTCGCTTTTCTTTTAAACTTTGATCGAATGTAGTATGCAATATATATGAAGGAGTATTATGGAATAGTGATTCATTGTGCAAATAGATTTTCAGAACTTTATCATTGATGTGTACTTCCTCCATCCACAAAACTACAATTCTTGCTTTTCTTTTAAACTTTGACCAAATGTAGTATGCAATATATACGAAGGAGTATTATGGAATAGTGATTCATTGTGCAAATAGATTTCCGGAACTTTATCATTGATGTGTACTCCCTCCATCCACAAAACTACAATTCTTTTTTTTTTCTTTTAAACTTTGACCAAATGTAGTATTAACATTTTTATACAAAATAAGTACCATTAGATTGTTATAGAATGTATCTCACAATAAAACTATTCGGATACATAAACAGTAATACTATTTATTACTCCCTCAACTCCTATATAAGTGGGGCGGGGAGTAAGATTACATAGACCAAGACACGTTCATTGTAGCCGCGCCATGGGGATCGATGAATCCACGTTGATTGCCAGTCGGGTAGCACGACCGGGAGTTGGCCAACCTAATTTTAGTACATCAACACTACTTATATAGGTCGGTGAAAAAGCCAACCGAGCTACATGGTTCACGCAAGCAACACTTCATTGTCTTATAGCAACTCCGGTTGGTTTGGCAAATTACACTTTATAAAAGTTACAATTTGTCAAGTCACGAAGATGTTTCCCAAGTTAAATAAAAAGCCCATCTCCAATAGTTTGGCATTTTTCACTTGGCAAAACCTAAATTAGTGGTTGCATGTGGCATGCGCGAGAGAGAAGCACGCAACGCACGCAGGAGAGGAGTTTTGCCAAGTTGAGATTCACTTGGCAAATATGCCTAGTTCGTCCCCCTCAAATGCTAAGTCTTACCAATTTGCCAATCCAAATGCCAAACCATTGGAGAGGACAATTTGATTTTAGCAAAAATATGGAATGCCAAGTTCAAATGCCAAACCCTTTGGAGTTGCTCTTAGGCCGGCGATTAGCGAGGTGCGAGGTGGGCGACCGTTCAGGGCGTCCAAAATCGGAGGCCTCCAAATTCACAGCTGCTAGTCTGCTATGCTAGCTGTCATGGTGCTAATTACTTGCGTACTAGTTTTTACTCTTTTAGCATTAAGATTTGATCTGTACCTAGTAGTGTAAGACCTATATAAATTTGAAGCTTTATAATTAAGTGAAAACATGCTTTGATTTTCTTGAAATTTAGGGCCTCATCATGAATTTTGTTCCGGGGCCTCCAAAGCCTAGGTACCGCCCTGATTGTCTATGGCTTGGCTCCGTAATTGACTCTTGCTCCATAATTATACCTAAGCATTTTGCGAGCCGAAGTCGGGTTCGAGCAGGGCCGAAAAAAGCCGGTTATTTCGAGCCGAGAAAGTCCTTCCCATGATCGTCCCACTGGGCACGTTGGGCCTCAATTTTCGGTCTAGACTCAGGCCTATCCTGAGCTTGGGCGAGCCGCCCGTGCATTTTATAGTGTAAAATAGCTAAAAACAGCATTTCGGGCCGGGCTCGGGCTTGGGCCAAGATTTTTCGGGCTACAAGATTCGTGTTCAGGCCCTATCCAGTAAGTTCCGTGGGCGGGTTGGGATCGGGCTAGATAAAAATGCTCAGGTATATCCAAAATTAGTTTCGGTATCCTAAGTATGCGGGCCAATGAAAAAAAAAACGGTAGTGCGGCCAGATAAAAGGTCCGAGGGAGTATAATATTAGTCAAACGTGAGGTGATTTGAGCAATCCAGATCCCATAATTACAGTTTTTTTTTAATACATGGAGGGTAGTAGTGTTTAAAAACATCTGATTCTTATGTGCCATTAGCTTATCCTGGAATGCATTTATTCATCACCTCTAGTGAAGGACAAGAAAGAGTTGTACGATACCATCACAGCCCAAGGAATTTTCTTATACGAAAAGCTGGCGATGCAATCTAGAGGATACGTATTTTGTGTGCTCACATGCACGATTCATGCGGAAAATACTTTCTTCGCGCCAAAAAGCATCTTACCCTGATGAATTGTATTAACATTTATATCTTCAAATAGACATAGGTGTAGATATATTCCTTTGTATTTAATTTTATAAATATTTTATAACTTGTAAAAAACAATAATTGAGCACCAATACCCCAATGAAAAAGTTAGAAATGAGATATACGTATGCACCGTGCCAAATATCCGTATGTTGGCATGACGTAGCGATGACCCACATCATTTTCACGTGTAAAAAAAGCATAAATACTAGGAAGGCTAAAAATATCAACAAACCATGGAAATGACACACTGACAGTACCGTCCAATACGAGACCCGTTCGGCTACGAACCCAAACCCGAGGGATTGGATTGGCCCTATGGCCCTGGCACTGCCCCGGGCCAAGAAATGTTTCCGTGTTTGCCCCGGCAGCCGAACAAAAAGCGGGTCAAGCGGCCACAATTGGCACGGGCGTTTTCGGCCATAATCCCACGGATTCCGCGTTCTAAACCATCTCTTTCCCTTTCCCCTTCCTCCATTCTCCACCCACCATTTTCTCCTCTCCTCCTCCTCGGCTTGCTTGCCCCTATGAACCTGTGGACG
Source organism: Hyparrhenia diplandra (assembly GCA_015847255.1). NCBI lineage: Eukaryota > Viridiplantae > Streptophyta > Magnoliopsida > Poales > Poaceae > Hyparrhenia > Hyparrhenia diplandra. Next base: position 26,770 of record JADLZK010004706.1, read on the forward strand.
GACGACAACGCCTCCATGATGGAGGCCTTCATGGCCTCCGCCGACCTCCCCACCTTCCCCTGGGGGCCACGGGCAACTCGTCGGCCACGCCGCCGCCGCAGCAGCAGCAGCAGCAGATGCCGGCGCCGGGCCCGGGCTTCAACCAGGACACGCTGCAGCAGCGCCTGCAGGCCATGATCGAGGGGTCCAGGAGACCTGGACCTACGCCATCTTCTGGCAGTCCTCCTGGACGCCGCCACCGGCGCCTCGCTGCTCGGCTGGGGGACGGATACTACAAGGGCTGCGACGACGACAAGCGCAAGCAGAGGCCGCTCACGCCCGCCGCCCAGGCCGAGCAGGAGCACCGCAAGCGCGTGCTCCGCGAGCTCAACTCCCTCATCTCCGGCGCCGCCGCGGCGCCCGACGAGGCCGTCGACGAGGAGGTCACCGACACCGAGTGGTTCTTCCTCGTCTCCATGACGCAGTCGTTCCTCAACGGCTCGGGGCTCCCCGGGCAGGCGCTCTTCACGGGGCAGCCCAACTGGATCGCCTCGGGCCTCTCCTCCCGCGCCGTGCGAGCGCGCGCGCCAGGCATACAACTTCGGCCTCCGCACCATGGTCTGCTTCCCCGTCGGCACCGGGGTGCTCGAGCTCGGCTCCACCGACGTCGTGTTCCAGACCGCCGAGAGCATGGCCAAGATCCGCTCGCTCTTCGGGGGCGGTGGCTCCTGGCCGCCGCTGCAGACTCAGGCGCCGTCGCAGCAGCAGCAGCCCGCCGCGGCCGAGGCGGAGACGGACCCCTCCGTGCTGTGGCTCGCCGACCCGGTCATGGACATCAAGGATTCCTTGTCGCACCCGTCGGCCGAGATCTCCGTCTCCAAGCCGCAGCCGCCGCCGCAGCCGCCACAGATCCATTTTGAGAACGCCAGCACCAGCACGCTCACGGAGAACCCCAGCCCATCCGTGCACGCGCCGCCCCCCGCCGGCGCCGGCCGCTGCACCGCAGCGCCAGCACCAGCACCAGAACCAGGGCCCGTTCCGCCGGGAGCTCAATTTCTCAGACTTCGCGTCCAACCCTTCTTCCTTGGCGGCGGCGACCCCGCCCTTCTTCAAGCCCGAGTCCGGCGAGATCCTCAGCTTCGGCGCCGACAGCAACGCCCGGAGGAACCCGTCGCCGGCGCCTCCCGCCGCCACCGCCAGCCTCACCACCGCTCCCGGGAGCCTCTTCTCGCAGCACACGGCGACCGTCGCGGCCAACGACGTCAAGAACAACAACAACAACAAGCGTTCGATGGAGGCCACCTCCCGGGCGAGCAACACCAACCACCACCCGGCGGCGACGGCCAACGAGGGCATGCTGTCCTTCTCGTCGGCGCCCACCACGCGGCCGTCCACGGGCACGGGCGCGCCGGCCAAGTCGGAGTCCGACCACTCGGACCTGGACGCGTCCGTGCGCGAGGTGGAGAGCAGCCGCGTCGTGGCGCCGCCACCGGAGGCGGAGAAGCGGCCGCGGAAGCGCGGGCGGAAGCCGGCCAACGGGCGCGAGGAGCCGCTGAACCACGTGGAGGCGGAGCGGCAGCGGCGCGAGAAGCTCAACCAGCGCTTCTACGCGCTGCGCGCCGTGGTGCCCAACGTGTCCAAGATGGACAAGGCGTCGTTGCTCGGCGACGCCATCTCCTACATCAACGAGCTCCGCGGCAAGCTGACGTCCATGGAGTCCGACAAGGAGACGCTGCAGGCCCAGGTGGAGGCGCTCAAGAAGGAGCGCGACGCGCGGCCACCCCCGCACGCCGCGGGGCTCGGCGGACACGACGGCGGGCCGCGCTGCCACGCGGTGGAGATCGACGCCAAGATCCTGGGCCTGGAGGCCATGATCCGCGTGCAGTGCCACAAGCGCAACCACCCGTCGGCGCGGCTCATGACGGCGCTCCGCGAGCTGGACCTGGACGTGTACCACGCCAGCGTCTCCGTCGTCAGGACCTCATGATCCAGCAGGTCGCCGTCAAGATGGCCAGCCGCATATACTCGCAGGACCAGCTCAACGCCGCGCTCTACAGCCGCCTCGCGGAGCCCGGTTCTGCCATGGGCAGGTAATCAACAGCTCGCCTGTGGGCTGTGACTGCCGGATAGGGAGGGACGATACGGATACTGCTATTCACCACCGGACTGTCATCGTCTTGAGCAGGAGGGAGGGGGACGACGATGATGCCGGTGGTGGTGTTGTAAACTTTAGAAGGCAGGAATGATGATGATAGCTTCTGCAGTTGTTCATCATCTTGTTGTGTTTTTGCTAGTAGCGTGTTAATTAGCAGGATTAAGCAAACCAACCACCAAGCGTCCACACGTTGTTGTTAACTAAGTACCTGTTGTTATGAGCTGTGATGATGGATCGACCGATGTTAGCGTTGGTTGGATCCAAAACTGTATATAGGAATGGATCAAACGTCGTCGCACAACGATGCCCTGATCCTGATGTGTGTATTTTACAGCAGGATTTCGCTTGCAATGGAGTCGGTTTCTTTTATCCCAATATCGTAACAACAATACATATGATGGTCTTTGGTTGGTTTACCATTGGTTCTTGTTCAAAAGCTTGAGGGGTCGATGTATCTTGACTGATCATCTATGGATCTTTATCTTTATTGGTTGTGTTCCTGTTAATTGATGAGCTGAAAAAAGTTAGTTGTGGGTGTGTCCTGTCACCTGTGACACTGAGGGGGGCGTGCAAGAGTTTAACATGAGCCACAGTAGGATTTGCACATGACATGATGGAGACACCATAGAAGCAGGGCAGGGGCATGTGAGTTGGGTGTAGTTTGGTAAGCTTCGCCATCAAGCACGTGCAAGCACTAGGCATGAAGCGAGTTAGGCAAGTGAAGGAGAAGCACCTTTTTCCCTCATATATGAAAAAGGGGTGGACCAACTTGCTTGTTGCTGAGTTTGCAGGAATTTCACATGGAGTGGCAGCTCCCGCATGAATTGATAAAATATACACGATTATCCGGTACTAGAGGCCTTGACTTGCATAAACACGATTATCCTGTGACGAGCCAACCACTGCATAATGGCTATTTTTTTTTTTTGGTAGCGATGGATGAGGAAAGGGCACATACGTAGTACTTCTGTATAGATGCTACTCATAATAGTTTTCTTTTGGGGTGTTAATAGTTTTCTTTTGGGGTGTTTTTAATTAACTTGCTCCGAGTCTCGGCTGGACATGTTTCGTGGAGGGGCCAAGAGTGGCGTGCGGCTTTGCTTATCGCGCATATGAACGGGCCGGCCATCACTGGCTGCAAAAAGAACTTTGCTCCGCTCCTCCCCTGTCCGTCTCAATCAGTCAATCACTCAAAATCTCATCCAATACCCATCCATTGCCGCGCACTGCAAGGATAAGAGCTGGCTCCCATTTTTTGCTTACAAGCATCGCCGCCGTGTGCTTCGTCTCTACTCTTTTTTTTATCTTATTTGTAATACGGTAAGCGATGTGGAGAGTTGTTTGGTGTTCACATGCCTTTTGCTCTATCAGTTTCATTTAAACAGTGATTTAAGAAAAGAATAAAAATACATGAATAAGCTGACCTCATGTGGCTCCATTACAAAATCAACATCTGATCGGCGAAACGCATAAAGCACCGGTGGTCTAGTGGTAGAATAGTACCCTGCCACGGTACAGACCCGGGTTCGATTCCCGGCTGGTGCATGCTGCGTTTTTTAACGTTTTTTTGCTTTGTAACATCTAAAACGAGGTGTCAAGCAATTATTACAAATATAAATAGCAATCCCTATCACTTTTTTTTAATTTGTTTTGCTTTGTTACATATCTAAACGAGGTAAAGCAGACAACTTTATTACAAATAAATAGCAAACCCTAACCAAAGGCTACACACTCGGTCATACTACACAGCATTATGCCTATAAAAGGTTAAACTGACGCCACAGAATGCTGATCAAAGACAACAAATATCCATTCCTCTCGTCCCAAGAAAGTCGTGTGATCCGAACAAGGAAGTGCATCCACCCAGCAATGAATCGATACAATTTTCAGCTCAAGTATTCTATGGACATCTATGTTACAAAAAAGATCATATATGCTTTACATGTGTACAAGAAAAAACGCAAAACCGACCCCGACCCCTATGTAATGGAAAACTGTACAATGCTATGTACTGAAATGCAACCGCTGACCAGCTGCTCATTGGTGGGGAATGGAGGCACGAGCTGTATTTGGTGGCAGTAACAAGCCCACTCAAGGTGGCCTCACTCTACAAATCGTTACCATGGTGCCTTGATGGTCATACTACAAGGAGCTGAGATTAACGTGTTTCGTTTTCCACTATGAATGCTGATAAGAATGCCGTCCACTAGGGTTTGTAGGAGCTGATGGTGGAGAGGGAGAAGACGATGGCAGCCGGACCAATGATGGTTGAGGTGGCGGTGCGGTGAGGGCATAAGTGAGTCTTGATGATGAGCTCTCAATGAGCCCAGCAACTCCAGCAGCAGAAGATTGTGCATTGGATGGAAGGAAAAGGTCATGCTTCTGGTCCTTGTAAGCACTCCATACCTACATAAAAGGATTTTCTTCAGCTCACCATTTGTTTGTCATTTTCTCTTTGGTGAATCACTTGTCATGATCACAAATTAAGTTTATCAATTTCATAGGGTTCTGTAACTTGTATTGCAGTGGGAAGTTACTTACATCAGAGGAATTCAGGACTTCATGAACTCTAGCACAGTGTGCACCTTCGGTTGCAAAAGCATGAAGCACCTGTGCAAATCAAACCAAAAAAGGGTAACTAGGAATGAACAGAATAACAAATAAGACGTCAACAAAGAAACAAGCCCTGGAGACTGATGAGGACATCTAAGTTTGCATAACAAGAATTAAGACCTTGTTTGGTTGAGGGACATTTTAGTCCCTGGGACTAAAAAAAGTCCCAAGAAACCAAACAGGTAAGGACTTTTTTTCTCTATTAGTCTCTAAAAGACTCTTGGAGGGACTTCTTTTATTAGTCCCTGGGACTAAAAAGTCCTAGAACTTTTTGAACCAAACAGCCCCTAAGTGCATCGGCAACAAAAACAACAACAACAACAACAACAACAACAAAAAAAAAAAAAAAAAAAAAGGGTTGGAGCCCATTTGGTAGAGCTCAGTTCTAGCCAAAACAGCTTCAGCGGTGACTTTTTTTGACGGCAGCTCTGTGTTGGATCCAACTTCTCTGGTTAGAAAAACATCTGGCAAACAACTTATTGTTGTTGAAAGTGAAATGTCTATACCCTTCTATTTCTATTTTTCTTTTTTTTTCCCCTTAACCTTTTCTCCTTTATTCCTTTTTTTTTATTATTGCTCTTTCCACCTTATCTGGTTACGGGTTATCCCCATGGACCCCCACACACTCGCAGGCGCACCAACACGCAGCATCCTCTGCTCAGATAGATGCATTGCTTCTTATCGCTCGATGCCACTAGGACGGCTTCAGCCCCTCCCCGCACCTTTGTGCCCAACCTCACCTTCCTAGGTCTCGTCTGTGCCACTGTGCCCGGCCTCACCACGCCACCATCTAGTCCTGCGCCAGCATCGCTTCGGCCTCAGCCTCTCCGCCGGACTCGCCCGCGCCGATGCGCCCCTAGGGCAAATCAGAGCCTAGATGCACGCTGGGCCCACAGGAGCATGCGCGGCTGAGATGGTGAGACCTGCTGCTGCCCATCGAGCGGGAAACGGAAGGCAGGTGGCGGCTGCAGTGCAGGAATGCACAGGAAAGAGAGGTGTGGAACGATAATAAAGGAAACCCAGTTGGGCAAAAAAATTAATAATCCTAATGGGCCAACAGCCAGATGCCAGCCCATGATGAAAATGAAATCCGCCTGTTAGTCGTCCATGCCCAAATCATCCAATTAGTCATAATTAGTCGATAAACTAATCAGATGACTTGGTTTCTAGCCACTCTAGTCGAATCAGTGGGCATAATCAGTGCCGGAGGACCGATAAGGCTGACTAATCGCAAGTAGTCGGATGACTTAATAACACTGATCAAATCTCATGGGAAGGTCACCCCCTAAAATTAAGATAAACTTAGGATATAATGGAATTGAACTGAAAAAAACTTAATGGCATCCCAATGGAAGGAAGAAGCCAACAGTTACCTCCACAGCCAAAACACGCCCAATTGAAGCCTCTGATTCATTCCACTTCATTTGATTACAGAGTCCCTGTCTCCCACCAGCACGCCAATCAAGAATACCAAGGAGCACTTCCACAAGACCAACCCTGTTTTGTTTCATTATGAAATACACAACCAAGATTAGTTGTTGAAAGACTTGATTCCATGAAAAACTAGTTTGGAGTGAACAATATGTTTTTCCACATAGTGTAAGATGAAGCAAAGAGGCTTTTTTGGACTTCCATGTGTTTGGTTTGTTTAAACGTTAAGAAATACATATTGATTTAAGAAAGATGTATTACCATTTTCCATGTTTAATAAATATAAGGAAAAAACAATAAAATGGATTGCTTAAGTAATTTTATAAGCAAGCAAAAACAGGCATGACCTGAGATACTACAGAATACTTGAATTTGCATATTCTCAAACAGTTTCATCCCAAGTAAATTCACAATGTTTGCACTGTTGACTTGACTTCACATGCATCTTTGTCTATAGAATGCACAATCACTTATAGAAGCTAAACTCTTCTTTTTCAGGGAAAAAAAAATCTTGAAGTTTTACTAATGTTTTTTTTGACGGAAATTTAGCTTTTAAGGCAATTTCACAAATTCACATGATATGCACTAATAGCTATATAGGCATTCAGAGCAGCTTACTTAAGCCCCTGTGCAACAAGAGCATCACGAGCCCGATTACCAGCACCAACTACACGCTTTAATGTCTCCAGTGCCAGTATACTTCCACCTTGCCATCCAATTGCTTTCATCAGCAGTGGTACGACCTGCATGCCAGTTCAAGCAAGAAACGATTATGATGGGTCCCTTAGATGCCACTTGCGACAAAATGTGACATTTGGTCGTACTTTTTTTTTTTTTAGTGAGAAATTGTGGTTTTCAGGATGTCAAGGAAAGCACACTTAAAAAGGGTAGTATTCTAAAAGAACTAGGCAGCAGGGTGGTGTCTTGGGGTGCCTTGGGGCTTGGGCCTAGGTAGGCAAAACAGGCCAAAATTTGGAAGCAGTAAATACTAAATAGTGACCATGGAAATAAAGAGATTAACACTGCAGTCGGACTAATAAAAGATGCCAGAAATCGAATAATTACTATATGCATATAATCTAATCTGAACTACAGGTCTAGACAGAATAATTACTTTTCAAAGGTAATCAATGAAGGTAATGTTTTATTATTAAAAAGCTTTATGATGATAAACATTTTAGGAAGTGATCATAAAGCAGTCACACTGTTGTATTAACAAAATAAAAAGACGCTATGCAAGAGATTGACCATGCCTTACCCAGCGAGAGTTACAACTTCCAACAATAATAATAACTTAAAAAAGAAGTCAAACAATCAAATACCTGAGGAGTTCCAGCACTTGTTGCTGCCATAGCTTCTGGGCGCAGGTTGTGCTAGATGCAAGCTGATGCAGAACACGCAAACAACTAAGCCGAACGCGTTCTTGTGGAGTCTGCACAGTGGGATCAGAGTGAGCTGAGTTGTCATGCTCGCTAGGTTCTGCCTGCGATCCACTGGTAGCCTGCCCAGATGCCATAGTTTCCCTTCTTCCCTCATAAGCCATAGCTGCAACAAGCTTTGGAACATAACCGAGGTAGCCAACATGGTCAGCAAGTGCTGGATGAACTCGTAGTAAAGGAAACCAAGGCCGCGGACAGTAGCAAAGGAAGCTCTGGATCTGTAGCAATTGCTTCATAATGTGTAGCAGCAACAGAGGAGACATACTGATCTAGGAGCCCTTCAAGGAATCTTTTAGGGTTTCTCAGTGGAAACTTGGGGTCCTTAAGAAAAAGTCTTACATAAATTCCACCAACCTGAAATTTGGACAGCATATTGACATCTCAGCCAAAGTTACAGAATGATTTTATGCAAGAAAAAAAAAACTGGAATAGAAACTACCTGTGGTTCATCCTTCATTACATGTTGGCCGGATGCTTGTTCAGGTACATCCCAATCAACAACACGCCCTTTCATCTGCTCTTGATAGAGGTCTGATGCCATTGTTGCCAACTGTGCAGAAAGAGAAGCTGCCATTGCGGGCGTCCATACTAGTTCTGGAGTTTCTGTAGTGTGTTCAAGAGAAGAAACAACAGCTTCACCAGGTCCATCTTTAATGGCAGAAACCAAACCATCAGGCAGGAACCTGGCAAGGGTGATTGCCACCCTGGGGCCATGCATTGGTTGCCCAACAAGTTTGCCCAATAAGGATGCAGCTGCAGCTCTTTGTTGCATAGGATTTCCTCTACATGATACAAATTAAGTGATTAATATAACTTAAATAACTAGAGCTATTTAAGTCGTTGTATAACAAGTTAAAACGTGTATAAACTAAAACACGTGCAGAGCAGTTAAGTTTAAGCAAAGTTTTAACATATAAATAAATTCACTGGAGGTTGATAAACAAAAGTAATTTCAACCAAAATTTTAGAAATAAGTAAAATATACAACTAGATCATGTGGACTGCAGCATCATGCACATTATGCAAAAAAAAAAAAAAAAAAAAAAGATAAACAAAATATCAACCCGAACTATAGTAACAATATAGTGAAGTAAAGATCAAACCTTGAAGTGGCAACATAAGTTCAAGAATGTAAACAACACCACCATGCTTGGCAGCTGCCCAGCCAAGCTCTGGTGTGCTGGCTAAAGAATACAGTACAGCAAGAGCTCCATCCCTACAAGGAGGATTGCAGTGGAGTATCTGAAATAGCAAAAATGAGGCTCATCCTTTCTGCAACCATAGCCTCCAAACAAGGAGCATGCTTAGTCAACAGAGAAAGAACACTTAAACAGATTTGTGGGATGCTGCTTTCAGGAGGAACATGCAGTGCAAGGCATTCAAAAAAGAGGAATCAGACGCTCCTTGGAAGCAAAAACAGCAGCTAAGCCTGGATTACTTGTAAGAAGATTCTGCAATTAAAAACAAAATGATGACACACAATTCAGTAAATCTGCCTCACACAGAAAAGGTTAAAGAAAGTACTTTTTTTCAATAAAAGCACCTGAAGTGATGTTAGCCCACTTTGGAGGTTTATAATAACTTCAATATCTCCATCTGTACTTTGTTTTCCTGACGATTATCCATTTTTCCTTCATTAGTTGAATCACTGACTTCATCATTTTCAGAAACAGATGCTTCGATAACTGAACCATGTTCATGAATCTTCTCCTCCAAATTAATGGAATTCCACTGTTGTACTAACTCTGCAATAAACTTAAGCAGGGCTATGCAAAATTCCTCCTGATCACTTATTTCAAAATCCGGTTGATTGTTGTAAACTCTCAAGTATACATTACCAACGTTCAATTCTTTGGATAAAGCTTCATAGGTGAAAGACTGTGATTCTGTCAAATCATATGAACCATCAGGGCCTTGACTAGCACGCTGCTGGTCTACAAATTTGAGAAGCTCCCCTCTGGTGGATGAATTCCATATGATCTACAATAAAAGAAAGTTCTTTTTTAGCTCAAAGTCATCTGCACAAATACAATATAGAAGTAGTGGATTTTGTGAAACATTTCTCATTAGGACTACACAGAAAACAGCTTTTAATTGCACATATGAGGCGATAAAACAAACACCACATATTGAAGAAGTGGATCATATACACACGTTCAGCCAAATAGAAGTAGATTGTAGCAAAATACTTGCATAAGTTGTGCCACAAGGAACACCTTATTTGCTTGCTATAAAATAAGCATTGATGTATATTGATGAAGCATGCACACTAGGATTCTGAGAGTATCTGTGCATTTGCATGCAAACTAACCTGTCGGACATAATGCTTGATGCTTGAAGCTGGAATTAATTAATCAAATACACTCTAACTATAATTCCCTATATTGACGTGTGTGGTGTGCATATACCCTAAACAGACAGAATATGCCTGACCACTCTTTGGCTGCATGTGCATGCGTGCATGTGTATTAGCATGTCGCTTAACATACTGCTGGTAACGACTAATTTACAGCAGGCATACATTAATGATATATATTTCATTTATTGTGAAATTATCAAAATACCCTAGGCATGTAATAATACAATTAAAATAGAACCATTACCTCTGGTGATTCCAAATTTGAATTTAGATTTGATAATAACTCTTTAGGTGGGTGGTTTCTCAGCATGTCAGCAAGCTTTGGAGTAAGAAGAGCCTTTAGAGCATTGTATGCGGGTTTGTTATCTGGGTACAGGAGATCATCATTACTGAGACCACAAAGCTTAGACAAAGCTTGAGTTGCATGAACAGCATGCAGATTTTTAGCAATCTGCACCCTTGCCCCAACACCAGGTGCCTCACATGTATCATTCTCTTCAGCTGTCGAATCATATTGAAGCAGCAGGGGTAGCACATACCTGCAAGTATATTTCAAGTATGTAAATCAGAGGTAAGAGAAGAGCATTAATCTGAGAAAAACAAGGATAGCAGGCAAGGCAATTACCATAAAAATCCAGCCCTGAGCAGAGCATTTTGCAACTCAGATGACACCGAAACATTCGCAGCTGTCAGCAGCGCAGCATCCACGGCTGAGGGAACAAATTCAAGTTCTGTACAATGCACAATGTCCTCAACAAGGCCGCCAAACTTAAGAATCTCAACTCTTCCTGACTCAAACTGACTGAGAACAGAGAAGGTATGCATTATGTTGGTGACTATTCTTGCAGCTGGTTCATTTGCGGTGTTGTGGGCTGAACAATGCACATACAGCGAGAAAGAAGTGTTGCCAACAAGGGGATGCCACCATCCCTTATAAGTTCTTCTCCATTTAATGAAGATGATGCGCATCTAACAGAACAATACAACAGGAACATCAGATAACAAAGAAGGTGAACATCTAAGAAAAATCAAAATGAACAGTTTTTGAAAAAAATGTATAAACACAATAGTCAGTGTTAGCTTACGCCAGCCAAATTAGCTCTGAAGCAGCTATCAGAAGAGGGGCCCTATCAGATGAAAGAAAATTGCTGTCATCCTTATCTACAGTAACTGCATTTAGCAACATAGGATAACCAGCATATTTGAATGGTTCCAAGACATCTCCATATCTCTTGTACAAGATGCATTGTGCCTTCAGCAAGAGTAGAAGCCTCCAGACTTGTGGTCCCTGCAATCCCTGCATACTAGCCTGCATATAGAGATGATAGACACTGTAAATAGCCCACAATGTGAAAACATACCTTAATGAGGCTCGCTAGTTTGCACATATTCTACTAACAATTTGTAGGAAAAGAAGTTCAATAGGCACATAGAATAATAAAATGCCAGTCACCCAATGAAATACAAGGGTGAAATAAGTAAAACAGTTTAAGCAACAAAAGGAGAAAGCATGAAAAGATATCATGCATAAATGGGCAACTGGCCATACAAACAAGCAGCACCTGCAATCGCTCATAAGCCTTTTGCACAGCAACAAACTTCTCCCTTCCTTCAGGGTTCTTGTCTGGATGGTATTTTATTGCTAGCTTTCGGTATTGGCGCTTAAGCTTCTCCTCATCAATGTTTTCAATTTTGTTACCGGAATTAGCCGAACTTAAGTCAGATGAATGCTTGCTGCTACCATTCTCACCAAGCACAAGATCATCAAGAGAAATCTCCAGTATCTTACAGGCTTCTTCTTCAGATAAATCCATTGGACGGCGAAGTTAGCTCTTCACGCCACATTACCAACAATGACTGCAAAAACTCCACGTGTTCTACAATGGGCCAGTTAGGAAACCTAATCTCGTCACATAGGTTACGGAGGTAGTAACGATGGCACCACATCTCATCTTTCAGATTCGGGTAAGTCACAGGTGGCATAGGAGCATAATCATATAACGAATGGCAATGTTGTGCCAATTTCTGAGGAAAGTCACCGAGATGCTGCAGAACCTGCCAAAAAATAGGTTGAACAAAATAATTTAAAATGAGATTAAAATCTCACAACCAGAGAGCATATTTTTACAAAAAAAAAAGGATATAGGTAAAAGACCTGACGAATAAGGTTTTCTGCTCGCATCTTGTGGGTCCATATAATTTCTGGTGTGTCAGAATCAGACACCATTGCACCCCAAAAAGCAGAAGGGCCACTGCGCTCCAAGACATACAGCAAAGATTCTGGGAGCAGTCCACCCAGTACACTACGCTTTAGCCAAAGGCAAAGATGAAGATAGTGCTGCCTCTTCACCACCATGAAAAGCTTGATGAGTATGTGTGGCCGAAAACAACTGTGCAATTGATTGGAGATTTGAACCAGGATACGCCAATGCAAAGTAAAAGGCACCAGTACTATATAATCGAACCATAGCTTTAGGGTTTCTAGTAACAATAGCCTTAAGCAATGAGGCAGCTGCTTCAACAATGCTTGGTTCCCCAGTAAGCATAACCTGTACAAGATCATTTTTTTGGTCAGCATTTGTTCAATGAAATTGTTCAAAAGAACAAGAAAAATACATCTGTACAAGATCATAAATTAAAGCATGAACTTTATGGCATGAAGTCATGATGAACAATATCTTATATCTTATAACACAACCGACAACTGTGTGCATTATATTGCGGATGACTATACTAACAGGTTAATAAAGAGTTACAATTTAGTGATATTTCGAGGAAATGCTACTTACAGCAGAGCTAGCTTTAAGGTTGCATTCTATTAACCTATCCACATATTAATATGATAGTTGTAAACTAAGATACTGTTACTTTTATTGCATTTATTTAGTCTCCAGCATCCGCTTATATGGTGGAAAAAGAAAGCAAACATTTGAAGCTAGAGAAAACCTGGGCCACATGAGGAAGGCATCTTGGACTTGACAATATACGTTTCACCGTAGGAGTTGGAGTTACTATTTCACCTGCATCATCAAGATCAGACCGTGCAGATGCCATACTGTGTAATATAGATAATGCAGCGCCCCCAATCTGTAGAAGGAAATATATTTTTATTCGAAGTCAAAGAAAGTGCAAATTAATAATACAATCTTATGCCAGTAAGTGCAAAATTAATTTGTGAGGAAAGCATTTGTGCTTGCTGATAGCTAGCACTAAGGGGGGGAAATGGCAGCACAGGTGCGAGCATGTGTCCAACCACAAGCTGTAGATTTAATACCTGAGTAGGAGTCAAAACAGGCACTCTTACAGAAAGTGCCCATCGCAGTTCCCCGTGATATCCCGTAACCTTTTCCAGTCAGACATACCAGAAGCCCAACATTTTGTTGTCCAATCAATTGACTTCTTTGACCACAGCCTTCTTATTGCATCCTTTTCAAGTGGCCCAACTTGTGTGCCATCTTTATCAATGTACATCCACTCTTTTGAAGGTTCCATAAATGCAGTTGCCGCGATGAGGTTAGATTGCAAAGGAATAGCTGTCCGCTCAGATGTTCCATGTGCAACAGTAAGCAAATCAACTGCCAAAACACAGCCTCCAACCAAAACACATGCTTCAACATTTGAAAGGTCAGTCATCAAGGCCTGTAAAAACAAGGGAAAAAAGGGAGAAGATTTATTAGCATTTGAGTGTATGTCAAATCAGCAGATGCATAATAGTAAATTGGTTCTTGAAAATATTGTCCAAGGTTAATGTCCATGTCCAAAGCAAATGTCTAGATACTCATCAGTTGTACCGTACAGTGTCCACTGCCCAGAAAATGACCACATAACGAAGCTTGTTGATATTTACATATTAGCATATAGTATTATGTCATCTTACTGAGAAAATTAGACTACAGAGCAACAAACCTTTAAAAGGAGTAGCAAACGATGCCTCAACACCCTATCATCTGTTCGGTCTAAGAGGACAGTAATATGTGCAGTGCCATCAAAAGGCCCAATAACTTTGTAATGTTGCTCATAAACTATAGCCATTGCCCTTGAACAAAGTTCTCTTACAGAAGACCCTCCACCACCACCAAAGCCATCTAATCTCCCCATGTCACACCAATCATCAGATGAACCCAACTCATCTGGTACTGCACCGTCCACAGTAAGACCAATATCTGCGTCACACAAAAATCGATGGTACAGAGCTCTAAAAAAGGCAACAGGATCACGTAGAGGAAAATCCTGTGCTCGATAGTTGCTTCCACTTTCAAGCAGCAGCCGCAAATAATATTGCCCCACACAGACTTCTTTGGACAAGCTTGGGTAGCTCACTGAAAATTCAGCATAATTCCAGGAAATTCGAGGTAAATTGTCACTACCACCAGCATCGTCAGTGACTGAACTTCCAGGGACAATGTCATCTGATCTTTCTTTCTCGACATCCAGGTTATGAACTTCAGTTTGCAATGCTTCCCTCAATTCCTGTCTGGTGCGTTCATTCCATATCAAATCTGCTCTGTTGTGATCTAGACTGAATGCCCTCCAAAATCCATACCAATTGCACAGGAGCCTGCCAGATCCCACAGGAGTATTTTTCACCACAACCTGTGCAGGGACTGAAAAATCTGAATGCGATGAGCTGACAAGATTGCCATTGGCATTGGAGTCCACTGAATAAACATGTGAATCCAACTGTGGTGCCCCAATTTGATGATTATTTTCAGGAAGGGCCTCAGGTACAGAACCATGTGGAACTGAAACTGTGTAAGGATCAATGTTTATACCTGGCAAAGGAGAGTGGGTGGAAGTGTACGGGCCAACATGCCTCTGATGAACATCTGCTCCTCCGTAAGTGCCCACACTAGTGTGCCTGAAGGGTTCCCCATCCTCAACACCATTGGGGAATCCCTTGTTCTTGTACTGCCATACTTTTACTACCACGAACCCTCCTCTGCTGAAGTATTCGTTTCTGCCTTCTGCTCAGCGGTGCTTCATCATACTGGCTCTGTGAATCTTCATCTGAACGTGTATGGAGATAAGCAACAAGTCCAGGAGGAAGTATTCTTGATAGCAAATCAAGTGCAGGTTGATAGGAATCAGCCCAAAGAGCAACAAGTTGCCGACTAACATCACGCCGTTCTCCAGCAGGAAAGAAGAAAGCATTTAGTAAATGCCTCAGAAGAGCACCATCCTTCAAGGCAGCATCACGCATGGACTCTGCAGCTATTGAATCTTCCTCAGCAATTGTACGCATTATAACAGAAATAGTCTCTCGCACACTTTCAGCTGGATGTGCAAATAATGCAAACAAACGACGGCGCAAACCAGCAACTTGCCGCAGTAGCTCAACAAATGTAGCATGTTGGGTTGTTTCACCATGGGGTTCACAAAGCATAGCTTCAAGGACTTCCACAACAGAGAGAGATAACAATGGTGACACCGATATTGGCCTCAACCTGTTAACAAGGATCGGAACATAGATTGGTAGGTTGAACAGTACAGACTTTGCATGCATGTAGGTGGCATGGGATTCTCCCTTGTATCCATTAAGATGGATGAATCACCAGGACCACCACCAATTAACATAGCCACAAGTCCAGCAGCTTCAGCTGCTACTCCTTCCGAACCATTCCTAAGCAAACCCATTATTCTATTAACAGCGACAGGAAACGCCATCACATGTGATGCCACACTGCGTGATGTAAGTAGCCTGCGTAAGCATGCAACAAAACCCATTATTGTTGTTGCTGCTGCTTTTGGAGATGGAGGCGGAAGAGGAGGAGCATCAGCAGGAAGGGTTTGTGGTACGGTTGGAAGAAGACTAATTAAGGCCATTAAAACCACTTCGGTACTTCAATATTGACAGGCACTCCAGTGTATGGTACACATGCATTAAACTCCCTTATTCTACGCCACAATCTGATTTTTGCTCCAGGAACAGTGTCAGATAACGCTACAGCCTCTTTAGCAACTGCAGCCAAATGTTTTATGTGCATGGTAGCAGACTCCATATCAACAGAACCATGATGGGGCATCTGAAGATGTGCTACCCCGCAAGGCGGGTCTATCCGATGACCAGGCATTGTTAACCTTGGTAGCACTGGAATTGCACACTGTCTCTGAAAACAACAAAGACAAAAGGAAACATGAGGCGCAAAAGCCAAGATGAGCATGACAGAAAATACATGTATCATGACCCCATGAGCATAGATTAGCACTCTGCACTCATCTGTGTCACGCCTACTCTATGCTTGTCTTGAAAAAACTTAATGACATGAGGAAGATCAATCCAGTAGGACAAATGCGCAACAGCTTGCACTATGTTGTTACATAGTATATCAAGATTTCACTTCTCAAGTATGAGCTGAAGCTATTATACAGATGTATTAAAGATAGAAGATGTGATTATGTGGAACGGCAACACTACACAAGCAGTCAAGCACACAAATCAAAATGGGAGTGCAATGGTGCTTCCCCAGGTGTTTTTGGTCATTATACTTATGGATCTTAGCAAGCATTTCATATTTGCAAATAAGAAGTTACCATGGTGCACATACATTTGAATACGTACTCTTCATGACTCTTAAGTGTAATTCAAGATAAACAAATCGAAAATACATCAAAAATACAGATTGAATGCTACCAGAAGAATAAAATGCACCTTTAGGTCCTGAAACATGTGCAACAGTATCACTTGTGATCACAAACTTAGGAATTGCATGTTTCAATCCGTGAACTTATATAAGTGGGTCAAAAAAAGGTTCCAGTTCTATGTTATATGGGTGACTAAAGATGGCATACCACCTTGGCTGAATCCTAGTCAAATTCCAACACAGACATGCTACTTGAAACTGCTAGGGAAATGGGTTTGTATTTTAAGAAAGCTTCATGGAGCTGGACAGTTTTTACAAGATTTTTTGTGGATCTTATCTAGCAGCCCATGACCACCCTTTGGTTTAAATGGCATTCAAGTGTCATCATGACCATTAGTTGCTAATCATGTGCAATTTGAACAGTTCTTGATGCACAAATACAAGCTTTGGCGCCTAAATGTGTGATTCTTATGTTTGGGTACCTAGATGGCACACTCATAGTCCTGTCAAGGATGTATGCCTTCCGTTTTTTTTTTTTGGTTAACATGCATCGCTAAGTGGTGCCAACGCATTTGAGACAGTCATGCTTGTTAATCACTTAATCACCTTAAATTTGGGTGTAAAATATACGTAATATGGTGTCAATTGGTTCATAATGAGAGTGAAATATATATATACATATACCTGGTTTTGTAAAACATCAAGAACGGTGGCAAGTAGATTATCACGGGAAGTGCTTGCATATACCTGAGAAAAACATAGAACAATGAGATGAAATTTCCTGTAACGGGATAGAGGCCTGTATGCTGTGTACTTACATGAATTGGGCAGCCATCATTGAATTCAAATGCAAACATCTGCGGCTCTTCTGCGAATCGAACAAGAGCACTTACTGCCGAGAGTGGTCTTACAATGACAGCCTGGAAAGAAATTCAGCGCAAACAAGTAAGAACCTATCATATTATCTCTTGTGTGTGTGTGTGTTTGGGGGTACTCAAAATTGATACTATTTCTTGATTGCCAATGGCTCGAGGGGAGGAGAGTTTTAACAATTCATATAGAGTTGAGGACCAAATGTTACCTCATAGTTATCTGGACGTCTTTCAACAAGTGAAGTGCTTGTAAGAACAAGCAGACGAGAGACAGAATCACCCTGTTCTCCAAGCCCACCCCTTGGTCCAACACCCAAACTTAAGCTCTCAATACTAGCAGTGCCATGCGCAGCAGAACGTAATCTTGTCACTGACCACTCTCCATGTCGTGTTTCAGCAGCTCCAACTGCCTCCATAGCTGGGAAAGAAGTCCACATGCAATTAAAAATCAAAGAAAACCATAGTCGAGGCTCACAGTTCTTGAAGGTGTATATGTGTAACCAAAACATGAGACAAACACTGATTTTGTTGATCAATCTGGAGCGTGAAGGTGGTATTTTACCTATCTCACAGTTCATTTGTATTTTGCAAGCTGCCAAGTTACAAAACATATGGATGGAAAAGCAACACTAGAGGCATGATAATGCGGTGAGAGCATCAAATCAAATAGATATATAAAAGTTCTGAGCAAGCATCTTCATCCCTATCAACATCTAAATAGATTTCCCCAATAAAATACAGTACAACTAAAGTTCACCATCACTAGAGATCTGCCTACCTCTTTTTGCTATGAAGTCTTCCGTTTTCATTGATTGTGAATTATCCACAGATAGTGATAATCCAATCTTTAATTTGGCAGTTTTAGTCTGAAAGATAACCAACAACAAGGAAGTTACATAGAACTACAAAAATCTGTATCACTGGAGTGGAAAAACAAAAAGGACGAGGACAAAAGGGTGTACCAGATGTGATATAATTGCAGTGTTTGTAGTTCCTGAAGCAGCCATAAAAGCTTTTGACTTCCTACCATAAAGAGGGCATAGCACAAACCCTCCACCTTCAGTAGTCTTCCTCCCATAGCTATCCCCCAAGAGCACAATTGCTGGAGAATTCATATCTCTGAAGTCCAAGCACCAGCGCATATCACCAGAAGCTTCAAGGATCTCAATACCCACAGGAGTGACCTTAAGTTTCTACAAGATGTTCAGATACAGCAACCAAAGTATTACACATCATGTGATATTATACAACAGTGTTTTCTTCAATACAGCATTATATGAGTAATAAATTATCAAAGATGGTCTCCACAATCACCTAGGTATAGATAATGACCATAGAAATGGTGGATTAAATTCATCTACCACATCCAGTCACTGTTATATATATATGACATTTTGAACAACAAACTAAAGCTAAATGCAAGCCAAACTAGCTGTCTGAAACATCATATAGATCTGAGGGAGTATTTCTTAGCACATCATCTATTTTTAGCACATTTTGTGGTACAAGTTGAATAGTACAATTTGTTATTCTATTTTTCATGTAGTTCAAAAAATCACAAAAATTGAGCAAAAATGAATGTGCAAATATGTGAAGTATCTTCAATAGTTCTGCTTGACCTGGTAGCCTGGTGCTATGAGATCTGGTGAATTATCTTAAGGATAAGGATGAAACATATTCAATCACGAAGTAGGGTTGTACTAGATGAGATCGGGCATGGAAGCATCAACTGATCAGAATAGAGTTGTACAGCAAAATTACTTGCAGAAACTAAGCCTTGGTTGATTTCAAATATATATATATAACAAAATCAGCCGCATTGCTAGTTTTTTGTTCAAAGCAGCACAACACAGTAGATGGTAGCAGGATGTGAAGTTGATAGAAGCGGGAATTCAGGAAGGGGATGTGCTTACGACGGGGCCCATTCGTGGGTGCGTCGGCGGAGGTGGAGGACGGGGAAGTCGAAGGAGGCCTGAACCGGGCGGAGGCGGTGGAGTTCGGTGAGGATCCCCGGGCGGAGCGGGGACGAGAAGCGCATGGGCTTGAACTTGCCGCGAGCATCGGTGCGGACTGCGAGCGTGAACTCGTCGGTGGCGGCGAGAGCCTCAGCGTGGTCGAACTCGGAGCCGGCATCGTAGGAGTTGGTGAGGTTGAGCGTGGTGGGGTCGAGCGTGACGACGCCGGAAGAGGCGATGCAAAGGACCCGGCGGTACCTTCCCTCCACGAGTGCTTGACGACGAGGTATCGGGCGAGGTACTCGGGCTCCTCGGCGACCCCCGCGCGGGGGCGGCGGCCGACGTGGCCGCCTCCGCTGCGGCGTGACGGCTGGCAAAGTCCATGGTGGCTAGACTTGGGCCGGCATTAGGGTTCCGCCACCAGGGTAGGGAAGGGGAAGAGTGGCGCGAGTGAATCGCCCCCAGCGCGGCGGCCGATCTCGAAGGGAGACAAGATCCCCTTGTTGCCTCGCCGGTCGCCGGAGGACGGTCCTCGCCGGCGCAGCGGCCGGATAATCGTTGCAGAGATTTTGTGTTCCGCGAGTTTTCGTGGTGCTCCGATTCGATTGATTGATGAATTGATCGATCGATCGATCGGTTCCAATATGGCTCCTTCTCCAATACCCCTCCATATCTCGCTTTTTATCGTTTTCGTCCAGGCCTTGGCCAAAATTCAAACTTAAATGATTAATAACTTTTAAGTCGTTGAGTTTTGAAACGACAAAATCATATCTTGCGTTGTTTTTTTGGTGAAAAAATACTTTCATAAAAATATACATATATAATTTTTAATAAATATTTTGATGTTAATCGGACAGTCAAGAACGATTATAACGAACACGGTGGTATTGTCTATTTTCCGGCCCCTAAACTAAAACCTTTTCAATATATTCGAAAGATATGTTTTATTTTCTGCCCGTTTTCCAAGCTGTTGCTTGCTTCCGATCTCGCTTTTTTTATCTTCTGTCGTCCAGGCCTTAATAATAATTCAAGTCGTAACACAGCACAGGACCTGGCTTCCGTGTTTCTTCAGCACGACTGCACGACAGCACGAGTGAGTTTGCGTTGTTTTCTTGGTCTTTCCTCCTTTTTATAATTATTTTATTAATTAATTAATAATCAAAATTTTATGTTAATCGGACAGACAAGAACGATTATAACGAACGCGGTGGTATTGTCTATTTTCCGGCCTCACTAAAACCGTTGTATATATTCGAACAGCACGCAAGGAAATAATTTCTCCATACTTTTAAGCTTCAACAAGCTTTAACGTATACTTCCTAATTTTTAATTTTTACTATTAGTTTAAAAATTTTGTAGAGATTAACGACATTTTTGTTTTAGATTATTATAAAAAAATACTTCTATAATATATAATATATGTTTTCATATTTATGTCACTTAATTAAATTTATTTGGCAAAACTACATGGTTTTTTTTGAAACTGATAGCCGGAGCTAGGATTGTTTGATTTTTGGATTCAATGAGCTTCAAATTATAGTTCATTTTTTTTTTGACACACATTGATTTACTTTATGCACTTGTGCATGGTGTATAAATGCCCCATATATAGTAAATCAAATGATTTTGGCTAAGGCCAAAGCGGTAACTACATCTTTTGGGCGATTCAACAAAGTTGATAGCACCAGGACGTCTAGAGAGAGCACTTTTTTCGTCAAACGTTCCTGGCCATGCATACAAGCAAACTTGTCTGTCAAGTTGCAACGTGTGCACCGTCAATTTCAAACTTCACGAGATAATAATCTAGCCTAGTTAAATGATTTTTTAGTTGAATGTAATAGGTATTGAAAAAATTATTTTTCCATTCCAAATTTCTAGTGCCAGTTTTTGAGAACTAAAAAGATAGATACTCAACAAAAAGATGCAAAAGCAGTTTAATAACAACTAAAAAAAAAGGAAAAGGCAAGTTTGTTTTATACCATTCATCGCCGGGGTGTTCCAATTTCGGATAGAAAGGAAACATGAGCACCTAATCTTGCTAAGATGGAGGATCCAAGTCCCGGTGATGGAGTTGCATAGGGGATCAGAGACCACTCCACCACCGCCTTCCTCCAAGCAAGATGAAGTCGCCACCGAGCTACCGGCGGCAAAGGCCGGATACATCGAGATCCGACCTAGTCGCCCACCGTCGGTGGTTGGTATCAAGGATTGATTCCATCTATGCTCGTTGGGGGGCGGAGGTTGTGGACGGAACGCAGAGGAGATTGTTGAATGGAAAAAAAAGAAGGAAATAGATGGAGGTACACATGCTACCTAACTTTGCGATGTGGTATTAATGTGGGACCAAACATATGAAATCTTATCAAACAAGCTTTCCATCAGGAGGCTCATTGACCTTAATTGCACTGGGGAATGGATGAGTTGTGGTTTTCTCATTGAAGTACTACCTGGTTGATGGTGAACCGAATATTGGTCTTCAATGAGCTTCGAGGATACAAGATTGTTCTTGTGCATGGTGTATAAATGCCCCATTTGTCATAGCAACCATAAAAGCATCTTTTGGACTAAGGCACCTGCGATATCTACATCTTTTGGGCGATTCAAGGCAATTGCAACCCAAATACCTTCTTTTAGCCTAGCAAAGAATCTTTCCCCAAAGTAAACATCATCCTATGTTGTATTGTACAACAAGGTCACATGTGCTAACTTCTCAAACAAGCGCATGATAATCTAAGATAACACCCCTTCTACTTCAACATCTTGAGCTATTGCAATCGACTCTAATATATCGATCTCTTGAAAATAGGCTCACATATCTTTGTCCAATCATTCATTATGCCCTCTTCCTTCCACCATTTGAAGCCCTGGTTATGTTGATGCATTAAAGTTGGGGGCAATGAATCTTCAAACATTGCTAGTTTATCTATAGTACAATAAAGAGAGAACATGTCACATCGATCACACCATAAAAACTAGGATTATCACCATTGATTTTGGGAAACCCAATTTCGTATAGGAAGGAAACATGAACTTGATGATGAGCTAAGATGAATGAGCCACAAACATGTACCCGTGATCGGGCCCATGAAAGATATGGGATCATAGGATCCCCACACCAACGACGCCATGAACGAAAAGTACAAGGCAAGGAGCCGTTTAGTCCCACCAAAAAAAGGAAAGGCTGGATGCAGTGGAGGCGAGCCCAAGAGGCGCCATCTTCCTTGGGCTACCAACCTGAATCCATGTGATTCCATCTATGCTAGAGGGGAGAGGATCAGGTGAGAGGATGCACTAGAGGAGATTTTTTGGTTGAAAAAAGAAGGAAATAGATGGTGGGACGAATGAAGCTACCCGAGAGACGATGGGACTCCTTTCTCCGGTCCGAGGATGTGGCCGTGTAACCATGACAATCAAAGGAAGAGGACAAAAGGAATTAGAAATAAAGATGGTTTGGCAAATATACCAAAGACAAATAAATGGCATCCCTCATCCATTCTCAACGTGAATTTAGGCCGCCATTCTTATTCGCCGCGAGACGGGATAGGATCATCGCGGGCGGATCGGGCACAAGGATTCCTCGCCCTCGCATATAGCCAAAAAAGCGCCCTCGTGCCCATCATGGCTCAACACACAACCACGATGGGTTTGGCTAGGGTCGAGAGATGGTGACTTTTCTTTTTAAATCATTTAAGGGTTGGGGTGAGATGAAAATCAAAAAGGATGATACTAAAAGAATCTTGCTATTACAAAGTGGTGAGAGAAAGGGCTACGGCGGTAAGAGGAAAATGTCAATGATCTACACAACAACATGATATGTGATGTTGGGCGGTGGGGGATGTGTCCAAAACATATTATTAGCCATTGCGGTTTGAATCTTTGAATGGACTTGAATATAGATACGTTGATATCAGTAGGGTAGAAATAATCTTCAAAAACTATCTATTTATGTAGAAAAAAAAGGAAGACTTATGACGCCCATGACACTCTCTCAAGGATACATATCGGTGAAGGGGACATGTGAGATGAGATGAACTAAAATAACAAATAACAAAAAGACCATCGTTTTCCTACCCAGGAAAAAAAAAAAAAAAGAACTAGTAGCAGATGTAACTCAGCTAGGACCTCCATCGTAACATCACAAGTCGCATGCAGACTCGTCCTCCCCACTTTGTTTTCTCTACTACTACGAACATTAATTCACGGTATCAGCCATGACAAGAAAATTAAAAAATGAAGTTAAAATGAACCTCCGGTTATTATTGTTATTGCACATGATGGCATAGCAACGGCTCCTGCATCGCTGCATCATCGCCTGGTTCATGCACGGACAAGACTAAACAAAAACAAAATCCTGCCTAATTATAGCCCGGAAACGTTCTCATGGTGTCCACCATCGACGGGGAGAACACGGCCCCACCGTTGCTGGCGATGTTCGTCGACATCACTGGGCCGCCGATCGCCAAGGCGGAGGCGTCGACCGGCGGAACTGGTCGTAGAGCCCCCTCAGCTCCCAGAGCTGCTGCAGGTCTGATGCGGCGGCGTCGGGCGCGAACTGCAGCGACATGTCGGGCGCCATGAAGTGCGCGTCCAGCGGCGCCGGCGCTGGCGGTGGCGGCGGCATCAACTGGCAGTCCGCGTAGAGCGGAGGTGGCCCCACGGCGTGTGTGTTGGCGCAGCAGCTCTCGGATGAGGACGAAGACGACTCATCCTGCGGGGCGGCGATGACGACCGAGCCCGAGTTGATGATGCGCCCCGCCGGCGCCGGGGGCGGCGGCGCACCACCACGGCCGTGGCTGTTGAGGCCGGTGAGCTTCTGCACGATGGACATGAAGTCGCGGGGGTTGGTGTGGATCACCTTGGGCGAGTGCGTGTAAATGATCACCGGTGGTTGAAACCGCGGCTGCCGCCTTGGCGGCGGCGATGCCGGGGCCGGGGCCGGCCGGTGGGGGCCGCTGCTGGTGGTGATTATGGCGCCATTGGACGACGACGACACGGACGAGTTTGGTGGATCCTGAGGAGAGCGGCGGCGAGGTGGCCTTGTGTATACTGTGGGAGTCCCTGTGGACCTTGATTGCGGCGGCGTGCCGCGCCACGCCGGCACCGGGCTGCCGCGACCAGGATGTAGGGCTCATGGGCAGTTGGGCAGTGGGTGGTTGGCAATGGCTGCCTGGACGGGAGAGAGGGATCGGCGAGCGTGTATAAATAGCCCAAGGCCGCCGGACGGGGGGACGAGCTAGGAAGCGAGGAGCAGTGCATGCGCGGGGATATTTCGTTGGGGTGGTTAGCGGCCGGAGGCGCGCGAGAAGATGGTGGCGGAAGGAAGGCCGCGCAGCGAGCGAATACGTAGCTCCTTCCACTCAGCCCGATCGATCGAGTGGGTGGCAGTTACGATTCATGCTGCCAACAGAAATCTTGTTTCTCCATGAGTAGGGATATTTAAAGGATATTAACTGCCTAAAAATGTAAAATTTATATTGTGTAATAGTTATTACTAAATTAATTATAAAATATAGTTTTTATATATCGTAAACTTATTTACCCGGCTGAGGTATGTGAGAAAGTGAGCCTTATGGTCGTTGTGATACATTGAGCCATCCTGCTAAACTTTGTCCAAACGTTAGTGAATTTTTAATTTCAAATTTGAAATAAATTTATTATGTCCTATTTGGATGAGATTCTAAAATCTGGATTCTGTATAAAAATAATATCTGGTTTTTCTTGCATTCTATGCATGTGTGTTGAATCCCTTGGATAATTCGTGTCAAATCCCTTTTCTTGCATTCTATGCAGCCTATTTGGAAGGGATCCATTATTCTGAGTTTTTTTTTTTAATTGGGATCCTGAAAAATCTCATGGTAACCAAAACAGTACCTTAGTATGGCAATATTCAAAACACAGATCACAATTGAAATATCATTTTAACCCGCTCTCGTACCCTTGTGCCCTCTACGGCTACTAGATTTTTTTTTATATCTTCTTATGGTGTGCAACCGTATGGCTTTCTTTGTGGCAAATGGAACATATGATTCTTGCGCTAGCCAGTCTTGTCCAAGTCTCCATTTCCAAACATGCATATCCTCAGTTCCTCACTATAGCCATTGGACACTACACCATAACACGAATATTAGAGATGGATGATCCAATGGTAAAAGCAGTTACAGCGATAGACAATCTGATGCTAAAAACTTAAAGTGATAGACTTCAGCAGCCGGTGTAAGTCCTACCGATAAAATTTGAATTGAAAAAACAATGTCAGATGAAAATACGTCCAAAATAATAGTTGTAGGAAGACAATAAATTGATAGATCATTATTTTAGAAAATTTTAGAGAAAATAATCATCAAATTTGAAGTTAATATGAGGCCGAAAGACTAGCTACAAGTTTTAGAGAGAGATTAAAAAGAAAAATTGCACAGGTTCATATGAAGTTAGTATGAGGCATGGGGCCCAATTTAGCATTAGATAGAGCAACACTATATCTTGGTTTAGCGATAGACAGGCTAACGCTAAAGATGAATACCTATAGCGATAGAAAATATGTCGCTAAACAAGGAATTAGCATCAAATAGTCTCTAAGCTACCTTTAGTGTCGATTATCTATCAATAAAAATAACTTTTAGCGTCAATTGTTTGACGGCGATAAAGTGTTGTGGTGTAGTGAGAGGGGATGCGTCGGCGCGCCGCCGAGTGTTGGAGCGAGAGGCGGGAGGTGGGAGGCAGGAGCGGCAGCGACTGCGGCGTGGAAACGAGTGGGAGGCAGGAGCGGTGACGGGGATACGAGCGGGATACAAAAGCGTCACAAGCAGTTGAGCAGAGATGAAGGAAATATGGTCTGCCCAACTCTCCTTCGTTAGTGGGTTGTAGATTGTTGGGCCAAAGCTGAACTCTGTAGAATTGCTATCAAAAATTCTGGGCCATGACTAGGGCCATGGCCCTATTGGCCCTAGTCCTAGGGCCCACCCCCGCATTCCATATAACTCTTGCCACACTGATGAGTTCACCGAACTAGTGTACGAGCCACAGCTCCACCAGTTAGTTTGTGTGTGGCAACTTTTCCCTAGAGGTGGCCTTCATCTAGTTGTTTTTCCACGACGTTCCACTTAGCAACGAAGTATTTGTTCCACTTTTGGAAGAGGAATTCAAATGCTCGACATCGGCAAAACATGAATTGGTGGTCATGATGCCATATCGGCTTCCTCCTTCATCGAAACATAATGCCCAATTTTTCTTCCATTGTAACCAATCCCTAAGGCAATGATTTGCATTACCAGTCAACATCTTCTCCACCTCTCCAATGACCTCATTGAACTTGTGCTCTTCACGAACACAACATAACACCTCCGGTTTGTCCATCAGTTCTTTCTTCTTGTGCCTATGCCATATGTTGTCAGCAAAATGACGCATGCACCACCTATGCTCAAGAGGAGGATATCATCCAATGCTCCATTCCACAAACTAATAAACCATGGTAATAGTCCAAAATCATACAAATCCTCCTAGAAGGACCGAGGACATGTCACCGCACATGAACCATGAAACAAGACCAGCTTTCATTGTTTGCACACTCTGTGAAAGCGATTAGTAGTGGGACTATTTGATCTTCAGGGTAGCAATCATCGAGACACCCTATATTTGAGCATCCACAAGAATAACAACAGACCACAATGTTTGAAAGCCTATATTGTGCAGAGAAAAACCAGAACACCCTTTGAAGGATAGGTTTATGAACACTAACTTCATTAAAATTCGCTCCATACCATTTCCCGGTTTCGCAAGATCACCACCCTTTAAGGCAACCTTGTCATCACCACCTCCTTCTCCATTCCCCTGTGATGCGGAATATCCAAGCTGAGGGACCCCATCTCCGCTCCAAGCCAAAACATCGTCAGCAAGCTCAACCGCCGCAAGCTCCATTGTCGGCGCTTGCCTCGATCTCTGTCATCGCGCGCTCCGCTCCCGGCACCCTCATCCCCAGCGTACCCTCCCGTCGACATGCAGACCAGTCCCACCTCTAGGCACTCATTACTATGTTGCCACTCGTGCACAGTTGAGGTAATTGTGGCGCCCGACACGATCCTGTCTCCCTACAAAAATTTTGAATCCGTATTCCACCTTTGGTTTGATCATGGACACGAGTTGTTGTTTTCGGACCAATTTTATTGTATGCTCTTAGGCTTAGTTGTGGACACAACCTAATGCGTAGAATGCATGAATTGTTTCCATGAATATTCACTCATGTATTTTTAGGTTATTAATGTTTTCATTTCTCACATACCAAAACTTCTTTCCACCTCAATATGGATGGGACGTGTTTCAACATATTGAACAACTACCTCAAAACAATGAAGGATTTCGATGAGTGGTTGTATGCTGATATTGAAGTGGTAGATGCAACTCGCTTTTTGGTCCAGGTCATTACAATATTAAAACCAGAGATGAGGGTTTTCAACGTGATGTTTTAATATAAAAGAAATTCACTAAAAATCCCAATTAAAGGGTCACAACCTTTATGTTAGAGGATTTTGCAATGAGCATGCACACTTTGAACTAGACTTTGGATAAGATACCAAGTTCATACATGACAAAAGATTTACTCTACTGGAATTGGAGTGAACCACTATGATCTACTTGACGATTCCTTTGAAAAGACCTTTATTGGTATGTGGCCTATGTGGAAAGCTGCTAATGAACTCTACAGATTCAAAGGAGGATCAACTAAATCTATTGGACCATATGTCGGTACCATTACAGTCCATATCTTGGATGGTATAAGGAGTGCGTTGGTGCACTATTGCATTTGCAAAGTGCAAGTCGGATGCTAATCTAAGTCGATTGAATAAGGTGGCAACATGACCGGTGATCTAGATAAGAAAATACAGTGCCCTATCACTTTAACTTATTTAGAATATTGACAAAATGTACAAAGGGGGTAAAGGCAGGAGCAAACGGTCGACGAACTTCCCACTCCAACTCGTAATCACCGAAGTTCTCACGGTCGCTGAACTCCACGGCTTCCTCCAGCTACGGGGGCGCTTGTCCTCCCCATCGCCGACGGTGGACTCGACTCCCGCCGCTTGACTCCTCCCCATCGCCGTCGCTTGACATGGAAGTGTGCCCCCATCGCTGACGGTGGACTCTGACTCCCGTCGCTTGACTCCTCACCGTCGCCATCGCTTGACTTGGAAGTGTGCCCTATAGATTTGTATAGTAAAGGTGTCTTCAAAATTGAAGAGAATGGGAATGTGCTAAGAGGAAGAAGAGGTGGAGTACGATAAATTGAGGAAAAGAGTTGTTGCCACACATTCGAAGAAGACTATTTGCTACTACATGTTCTGGCATGAGTCTGATTGAGAGGATGAACACATTCACTAAAGGTGTCCTCTAAATTGAGTTTACAGAGAATAGAAAGAAATTGCTTCAATTGTCAAGCAAACAAAGATAATCACTCTTTCTATCCTATCTTTGCTCTAATTACAATGAGTATTTATTAACTTCTCTAATTTTGTTGTTTTTCACAAGGCATTACACTTTTGGACTTAGTAATAGTGTTTTGGATCTATAGTTCTAACGTTGAAAATGACATAAGATATCTCCATTAGTTGAAATGATCGTGTATATATAGAGCCTCATCATATGCTCTATGGGCCTATAGTATGGGCCTTGATATACACTTAACAACCTTTTCAAACTCAAGGTGGAAGAGAAGGATAGGAAGCATTGAGTTTGATCAAATGAAGGCAATGTTGCTCTCGAGTTTGGGCTTTCATGAAAAAATTGGCCAGTTGGAGCTCAGAGGGTACATACGGAAGATCAAATGCCTTTTGATGATAGTGAGAATGAGTGAAAAAGGCATCAACAACAATATGCTTAGTAAGCTCATGTTTGATGGGGTCATTGGCAATGTATGGCTCTAGTGTTATCGCACAAAAGAGGTGTGGGGTGCATAACAAGAAACACCAAAATCAACGAGTAACCATTGAAACTATATAATATCTACAGTGGTAGTAGCTAGTGCTTGAAGTTCTGCTTCAGTACGAGAACGAGAGACAATAACTTGTTTCTTGGACTTCCATGCAAGAGGAGAAGAAACAAGAAGAATGCAATAGCCCATGACAGAGCGATGATCTGTGGGATCAATTTCCCAAGTGGAGTCTGAGTTAGCATGAAGTTGAAGTGGACTATCGCAAGCATAAAACACGCATTGAGAAGATGTCCCCTCAGTGGAACAAGATCCTAGGTCCCTTAATGATCAAGGGCAACAAGCTCCTCACACATTACAATCTGTCATTCGGGAGGTGCTTTGGAAGCTTCTTGGTACATGGAGGGTTCATCAAAGACAACAATCACAGATGGAAAACCATACTTGTTAGCGGGCCCAATAGTACTACGGCCCCAAAGATTATACCTTGGACCAATATCATCAGGACTGGTCGGGGTGGTAGAGGTAGATGAAGGAGCAGTGGGACCTTTGGGACAAAGTTGAAGACATGTTTAATGGGTGGTTTTGATGGAGGTGGAGGTGAATGACTTTCATGTGTAGATATCACATGATGTGGAATGGAGGAGGATGGTGCAGGAACATCAACTCCAGATGAATTATTAAGAAAATAAAGAAAGAAGGTGAACTCAATAGAGGAATATGACGATTTAGTAGATGGATTGTAAAAGAAAGGGAGACACTTATACTACGAGAGGTAGGGTCATAACACCGATAACCCTTATGCTCAAGACTATACCCGTAAAGACACACTCAATAGATTGAGCGATCAACTTGGTCTGCTCATGAGGAGGAAGCAAAACATAGCATGTACATCTGAAGACTCAAAGATGATCATAGATTGGAGTACCAAAAAGTACTTCACTAGGAAATTTGCCAAATTGTTTGGATGAGGGATGTCTATTGATGAGATAGACAACAATATAAATAGCCTCGACCAAGAAATGAGATAGAACAAATGAGGAAATGAGAAGTGTTCTCGGCGGTTTCTATGGGATGGTGGTGTTTATGTTCAAGTAGCATCATTTTGAGCATATGCGCCAGACAAGAGAGCTGGAGCAAGGGTGCCCACAGAGGTAAAAAAAAACTGGTGGAAAATATCGGATAAATACTCACCACCGTAATCGAGCAAAAAACTCGATAGGAGTAGAGAACCGAGTGTGAACGATGCAAACAAAAGATTGGTAAAACAAAGCACAATTGAAAGTGATGTTTCTTGAAATAATCCCAAGTATAACGGAAATGATCATCAATGAAAATAACATAATATTTATGACCATCCTTTGTAGCAAAGGTGCGAGACCCCATACATCAAAATGAATAAGGTCAAAAGGTCTAGTAGAATGTGATTTTTCTTAATAACGCAAAAGGTTTGTGCATCTTTATATTAAGATAGAGAAAATGTTCAATACAACGCGCCTTAGTGGCGCTCTAGGGGGAGGGGGGTTTTCCATAAGTAGGACATGAACGCTCATGCCCCTTCCTAGTGAAACACTAGATGAATATAGAAGTTGTATTTGCGTTCCAAGCTTGCAACCTTTAAAATGGAAACTAGACTCCAATTATGACCTAGACAACCTTTTATTTATTACTCCCTCCATCTAAGAGTCTCCATCGTATAAGTCTTGTGCGCTGATGACCAAGGAGCGTCGTAACTCCGCCGCCTCGCGTGTTCTCGTGAACCCGATCGTGATTAACGCCCAACGCCTTCGCTTGCCCAAGATAACACCGATGAAAACTCCGTTGGGCGCCATTTGCCCTCAGATCTCCGGGCCACCCGCGCCACGTGAAACCATCTCGAGCCCGCTCATCCAAAATTGCTCCCTCCACCGACCCGATTGTCACTACTTCTCTCAGTTTATTTAATTTCTGAAAATTTTAGCAGCCAAAATTCAATCTCAATTGGCGACATTGCTTCTCAGTTTTCAAATCAATTTTCGGTGGCCTATATAAGTCACCACGGAAGATGAAAACGCCCAGCCATAGTGTATTGGTCTCTCCGCCTCGACCTCTTCTTTCTCTTCTGACACGGACTAGATGCCTCCCACTGATTGGGATGAGATCGGTGAGTATGATGGTCCAGCTCACCAGCCGATTACAACATGGTCTGGGATGATGGAAGCCAAGGAGATGACGTTGACACTGATGAACCTGAAGCTGCTAGTGTGCAAGCAGATGATGTCCATGGAGAAACACAAGGTGTGCATTCAGTCATCTATGCATTCAGTAGGCATGTGTGTTTGATTTGCTGCACACGATCTTCTTTCTTACCTGTTCCTTTGCTGTTGATTAAGGTGACCAAGGTGTCAATGACGATGGTGATGAAACTAAAGGCGACGGCCAAACTGACGAACCTGACGAAGCTGCTGATGCTGTTGATGGAGAAACAGAATCTCAGTTTTCTTAGGTTCACCAACAAACCAACGTTCGTCCACAAAACCAAGGTTTGCATCGATCACAATCTGTATGTGTAGGGCTGTTTATCATTCAGTCAGTAGTTTTTCATTTTTTCTTCCATTCGTACTCCTACAGGAGACGCACAGCGGCGAGCGGCGAGCGGCGAGATGCATTCGTACGTACAGGAGGCGACTCGTATTTAGCGAGAGAGGCCGCGTTCTAACGAGAAGGAACGGCGGGACTAGTCCAACTGACGGCGATCAGCGCAGCAGTGAATGCGGCAACAGGTCCGAGGCCTTGGGATACGAACGAGGCATGCGCGTGGTCCATCCAAAATACGACGGAGATTTTTGGAAAAAAAAATTTTGCTCAGGCGCTTTAGATTTCTGAACGGAGGGAGTATGTTGACAAACGGAACCCACATAAATGACCAAGATGGTGACGAGGATTGGATCGTGGGGGTTGCCATTGACATTGCCAGGCTACCCAGCAAGCACGGGCACAATTGCAGAATTGTAGGCAAGGGAGGCAAAGACAACACAAGAGACTAAATGAGTAATAAATGGACTAACTGAACTGAGATTCGATTCAATTCAGTTCACAAGACGTGAACTTATCCCAGCTTCTCCAGTGAACACAGTTTTGAACTAGAAAACAATTCAGCCTTTTTATACCCTCTACTGTGCTGTACTAATATACGGAGTACTATACTATCATGCATACTGCACACAAGCATGCTCTCTCCTAGTTCTGAACTAAAAAGGTCAGAGGATCGAGCGTCCAGCCCGGGGTTTTAACGAGCTCCAACTCAAAGCCATCCTACATCTCAAGCCATTTCCAGCCCAAGGCAACACAGTGAGGCATCCATGATCCGGTTAGCTTCTGCGAAGACACGGCGAGGTTCCTACAGCCTTCTTGTTGACAGCAGGCATGGGTGTCCGCAGCAGTTGGGCTTGTTCGTTCTCCTTCTCCTCGTGCTCCTTCGCCTTCGTGCGTCCATCCATCTCAAGCCTCTTCAGCGGCCGCGTGCTCCTCATCCGCTCCTTCGTCTTCCGGCCAGTCCCAAGCTTCGCCTCGTTGTCACTGCTCCTCACTCCCACATTGGCTGCACCTGCACGAACCAAAAGTTTGGCGAATTGTCACACATTGTTCTGCAATAGCGTTACTCAGATTAGGAATCACTCCTGCTCCTAGATTACAACTACAGTAATGCATACAATGCTTCTTCTTTCAGAAACTGTGCCTACATGCCATTAGTGAGATGACAATGAATCGACCGCATCACTGCATATCAACTTGGAGCTTGAGAGCATGCTTACTGTCTAGATGGTCGCGAGGCCAGCCTGCAGCCTGCTGCTCCTGCATGTGCTGGCACACCAAACTCCTCTCCAGCTGCAGCGGGCTCTGATTCCGGAAGCTGTTGCTCGCGTTCCGGTCTGCCTCAGGGGTGGCCTCCAGGTCGCTGTCACTCGTCTCCAGATTGTCTGGATGAAAAAAAAAAAAAAAAAAAAAAGTTCAGCTTCATGTCAGATATTGACTGCAGATTAATGGTGAATCATCAATGGATTCCTAATTCCATTACTTCAAGCAAGCTTTACAGAAATAACAAGTATCCGACAAGACCCTGAAACCAGCACATAATCACATCATGCTATTTTGCTGTTGCAGCATAAAACAAAAACACATTTCCATTTTCTTATCAGACAGTTAGTGTGCTTCTAGACGAATTCGTCAGAAAATGTGTTGGATTTGCAATACATTAACATATCAATACTAAAATTATTAAGGAGTAGTGACGAAGCAATCAAACCATACTTTCAGTTCTGGATGTTTATACACTCTTACTATGAAAGTGCATTGGCTCTGAAACTATCCTATCTGTTAGCTTGGTTCCGATATATAATTTTCAGTCATACATACTCCAAACATTTCTATTATTATTATACTACGCCAATTCAATTCCTTGCAGACAGAAATAGAAACCCGAGAAATTCAGTTTGTTGTTATAAACAACTGCTACTCTGCATGTGACATAGTTACTGAATATTTTAACTTCCCTGTTTGATTCATTCACCTCTTCAGTTTTAGTCAGACATTGTGTTTCTTGACAAACTATAGGACACTGTGTTTAAATGCCATTAGTGAGATTAAGTACTAACGACGAAGTGATCACATCATGATGTTTGTTGGCATGTCCACTAGGATCTTGAGTGCTTGAGCATGCTTACCGGCGAGACGGTCGCTAGGCCAGGCTGCAGCGTGTTGCTCCTCCGTGTGCTGGGACATCTCATAGCTCTCTAACTGCAGTGATCTCTGGCTCAGGAAGCTCTCGCTTGCCTTCAGGTCTGCCTGAAGTGTCGCCTCCGGGTCACTGTCCCTCATCTCAAGATTGGCTGCATCGAGAAAGGGGTTAGCGATGAATGAATGTAGTCCTAGTTCCCTGGTTCCCAGTAAACCTTACAGAAATGACAAAAAAAACTGACAACACCCTGAAACAAGCACAGAACCAGTATTGTGTTTCTAGACGAGTATAGTCAGAAAATGCGTTGAAATCACTGAAGCATACTACTCCCATGGTAGATCATTGGTATTCCTGCCATTTTTTGTTCTGAAAGAAAATTGCACGAGATTAACTTAAGCGGTTAAGCCAGAGTCCTGTCCAGATTCATTGACGTATCCCATCTCCCATCCGCAGCCCTGATGAACAACTACATATTGGCAGACGACAGAGTGACAGACTTGTTCACCAGGCTAATTTGTGCAGGCTAAACAGAACGTGATGAATTCTTCCCAGAATCACTGAACAAGATTTGCGAGTAATCTCCTAGCTGTTACTACTACTACCGAGATCTCTTTTTCTGTTTGGTGCAAACGGAAGGTTCAGTTAACCTAGTCAAAATTTCCGTCTAGATTCATTGCCCTCGCTCTAAGGTTCTCAGCCATGCATTCCGTCCAGATTCATTGACCTCTAAGGTTGAACCAGGAGGGGTTCAACTTGAACAATGCTGCTTACCATCGAGACGGTCGTGAGGCCAGACGAAGTAGTCCCAGTCCCACCTCTCGAACTCATACTGGGGCCGCCGGAGCTTCACCAGCGGCTCTCGCACAGCGGCGGCGAACCCGAACCCAGGGCCCCTGAAGAGTGAGTGCATCGGTTCAAACACTTGGAGGAATTCAGACAGGCAAACGATACAACTGTGGGCGGAAATTCAGCGTCATGGGAGGAAACAGGGGAGGGAGACGAAGACGAATTCAGTGTGGACATGGAAAGCCAAGAAAGAAGAGTGCCAACCATCGGAACTCCGTGGACGGCAAAAAGGAAGAAGGCGGCAGCAAATGAAAGAACCGTCCATGGATTGGAGCGGCAGGGGAGAGGGAGAAGAAGCATCAGAGGAATCAAAGAACGATGGATCCGGTTGCTGGTGAAGCTTTCTCGTTGTCCTACTACGACCTACCTGGGAATGGGGGATCCCCGGTCCGTCTCGATCTCCGCTCTCAACCAGAAGCCACCGTTGCGGTGCTGTCGCCGCGGTGTCCACCCGTCGTCCATGGCGGCCACCGTCTCCATGGCCGTCGCCCTCGTGCCCCTCCCCCGGCCTCTCTGTCTCGCCCACCGACTCACTCGCGCTGTGGCGCTCGTCGCCCGCTGCGCGCGCTGGTGTCGTGTATGGAAACTGGGAAACGGATCGAGCGAAGCCGGGGAGGGGATTGAGTGTTTTTATAGGCAGGGAGGAAGCGGGAAGAAGCAGCAGAGCAGAGGGCAGGGGATCAAGGGAGGGAAAAGTTCGTTAGGAAGAAGCAACCGTTGCGATGAGACTTGGCCGGTGTCTT
>JADLZK010004707.1:0-40210 GCA_015847255.1 Hyparrhenia diplandra
CGACCCAGCGGGTCTCACCACGGGGCCAAGAACTAATCTCCGTTAACATATTGCGAGGTCTTGCAGGGATCAGCAAGCGGAGGACCCTCCGAACCTGAAGCAATGAAGATCACCCCTCCGTCGAGGGCGGCCCCGACGGGCATTCGAAGCCGGGAGCATGACGGCCCCCTACGCGGCGAGGGAGGCATGGTGGGTTCCGCCAAGTGGCGCGAAGCAAGAAAGGCCGGCGGATGGACCCTCGGAACTGCCCTCCGCGGATGCGCGGAACCATGGCCGGCATGAGGAAACCCTACACCCCGTGGCGGGAGAAGTCATGCGTGTATTTCCGTCATCGACCCTCGCATGCGAATAGTTACTAACTTGCCCTTGAAAAGGGCCCAGCTTGTAAGCGTGTGTTCTCCTACCTACCATGTACCAAATTGTAAATGGGCCCTCGACCCTTTGAATTCCTATAAATACCGGGTACGGGCACAAGGAAAGGATCGGTTGTTGGCGCTTTAAGTGCCATTTGCTCGTTTTATTACACCCACGTCTCGCCTTTACGCGTCGTCTTATCCCTCCTCCTTCGGAGGCCTGGGACGCCCGTCGCCTCGACTCACCCTGTGGGAGAAGCCTCGCCCCCTTCCCCCGCTCAGGGAGCGAAGGCGACTGGGGGCGGGAGTGATCTCCATTAGATTGGCGCCGTCGTGGGGACCACACAAAAAGTCCAAAGCCATGCCGCCACCCGGCCGAACGAAACCCGTGCCACTTTGCCGAACAACTCCGCTTCGGCGGGACCCCGAGATCAAACCCATCGGGGTCAAGATGCGGCCACGCGACCAAGCAGCTCAGCGCCCGGTGGCGCGGAGCCGGAGGCCCGCCATCCCGGACCCGGGCCATCCCGATACATCGGAGGTCACGGGGAAGAAGGCCATGACGCCCGGCAAGGCGAGGCGCTCCGCGAGGGCCGACCGGGGACGTGGTCCAAGAGCCGTGGCGATGTCTCCGCCTCGAGGCCGAAGCCCTACGGATCCGCTTGGAGGGCTCCGAAAGTGCTACGTAAGATGAAGAGGAGGAAACCGAGCAAGGCGTAGCAGGCACTAGAGGCCCTCCAAGCCCGGATCGCGAAAAGGGAGGTTGCCGCAGGCCCTAGATCGAGGCGTGACGCCTGCGGACGTGGAACAGCCGGTCGCCAGACCGGCGGCATGGATCAAACCGGTGATGAGGCGGTTAAGAAGTCGGGGGGGGAGGGGCAGCCAGCCCGAGTAATCATCCGCAGCCTCGGCCAGGCAAGCCCCACCTCCGCCAACCCCACCACCACCAAATGTAATCAACCACGGTTGCAACACCCGCCCAATCCTCAACCCTCCGCATAAGCCAACCGTGCCTCTCCATGCCCATCGGGGTGACGGCTGCCGCCACGCCAGCGCAGCCTCCGCAAAAATCATTACGACCCCAAATCCCCGCTCTCCTACGCCCCTTCGTGATCGCGGAATGGCCTCGGCATACAGCCACCAGCACTTGCCAAGATACAACGGGGCCTCCGGCCTTTACGAGTTCGTTATGAGCTACGGCCGGCTGTGGAAGCGCGGGAGGAGATCACTCCACAATGGCCAAGTCATTTGTGATCATCGCAAGAGGAGTGGCTCGATCTTGGTACTTTACGCTGCCCCCAACTCAATCCGGAGCTGGTCCGACCTTGCGACGCCCTTCGCGCAAATTTCAAAAGGGAGTTGACTCGAACTCATCAACAAGACCGAAGTTGCCGAACGGGTGCGAAGCCAAATGAGCCCCTACAAGAGTGGTGGCGGAGGTTTCTCCAAACCAAGGCCGGGACCGAGGGGTCTCGACCGGCCATTATGGCGGTGGTCTCTTGCATCCGCCCAGGCCCATGTCATTCAAAGATTGAGCGGAGGCAAGCCAAGACCCTAGCGGAGCTACACGAGATAATGGACAAAGCACGCAGAGGCGACAACAGCCACAAAGTTTAAGATAGAGGCTTTCCGACCTCCGCCATATCAAAGACCGGCCACAACGACCACCACGCATGGGACAACCACCCAAGCCAGGAGGCCGTCGAGTCGGCACCATCGCCAACAACCCCCCGCCACAGCAAAAACCCACCAACCACCCCCTAGGCAAAACTACCCACCAAGAACCCCCGGGCCGAACCCGGACACCAACATGAGGCCTCCGAAAACAACCCTACTGCCATTCTTTGCGGAGAGGGCAAAGGCCATTACACCAAACAATGCCCATATTTCGCCAAAGGGAAAGAGGCGATGGACATGGTGTCGTTCTGGTCGGCGCCGCGCCGCGAGCGGAGGGGCTCCCAGGCCGCCCGGAGGAGATACAAGCCCGCCGGACGGGTTGAGGTGCCGGGGGGTCGCTTCCGGGCGGTGGGTGCCTCCCGGGCCGGGGCTGCCGGGCCCGCCATCCCGTCTTCTCGGCCCCTGCCTCGAGGCGCAGCTTCTCCCCTCCGCCATCTCGGACAGGCGCCTCCGCCTCGGCCGAGCCCCTGAGCTGCTCCGGCTCCCTCCATGCCTCAGAGGACCCCTCCGAATATTCCCGATGCGGCTAGCGGCCTCCGGCCTTGAAGGTAGCTTAGGGCTCCTTAGATTGCTTGGGAGTTTATTCTTTCCTAGGCGAGACAATCATGTGGTGTGAAACTTCTTGGCCGGGCTTTTTAAGTTGAATGATGAATTGGAGTTTTAGGGGGGCCGCTACGATCATTTGCTACTCGATTGTGCGTTCCGTTGTGTCCGTGCACCTTCGTAGCTTGATTGCGTTGGGGTTGGGGCTAACAGCGTTTGATGATTGGCGTTGGCGCCAGGTGGGCGGGACTGCTGGCGGAGGGTGCTGCGTGGTTCCGCTATGATGATGAATCGCCAAGATGTGTTCATTTCGGGGGAGACTTGGGTTCATGCCATGCGGCCGGTTCCGGACTACCCTTCGAGCGGTTTTGGTGGGGCGGGGGTTGGAAGTACGATGTAGCCAATCAGGCCTCGGAGGCCTTGGGCGGTCCATGACTTGACAAACCGTCAAGTGGAACGGTACACCGGAGCAGTGCGTACCGGCCTTGGAGGAGGGCGATATTGAAAGGGCATGAAGCCGTAGCCATCGCACTTGGGCAAAGCGGCTTGTTAAGATTACGTATCGCTGAGGCCGGTCGTTGTTCCAAAGCAGAGGAGGATGTGGGCTTAAGTGGAGCGACATGCGGAGGGTATACCGGCATCGAGGTGCTACGGGGTGAACTTCGCTTGTTCTTTGAACTGATCACTGGGGCGCGCTCTGGCGAAAGCATTTGGTGGAGGTGGTGGATGTAGAAGAGTTTGTGGGCGTGTAGCCGAAGGTGTTGGTTAAGGCCATCTTGTATGGGGTCGTGAGCCTCTGGGCGAGGATGTGTGTGCGGAGGCTCAAGACTTCCGGCCGCAGGAGGGCCGCAAAGCTTTCCTCGTAATGTAATGGGCGGGCTTTCGGCAGCGAGGAGGCGTGTAACTTTTCCTCGTAATGTAATGGATGCGGTATGTTTGCAAAGAGCTGTTTTTGTGTTGCATGTACCAAGTGGTAGTGGTGCTCTTACGTAGGTAGTCGCGTGAAGCGGCGGTGCCCCCTATTTCACTTAGTGCGAGACTCGTGCATTTTTGCGAAGGTAGCAGCGGTAGACAGCGGCGTCCTGTTTCACTTAGTGCGAGACTCGCGTTTTTGCGAAAGGTAGCAGCGTTGGACAGCTGGCGTCCCTGCTTTCCTTAGTCGCGAGACTTCGTGCGTTTTTTGCGAAGGTAGCCGCGATAGACAGCGGCGTCCCTCATTTTCCTTAGTGCGAGACTCGCGTGCGTTTTTGCAAAAGGTAGCCGCGATAGACAGCGGCGTCCCCTGTTTTCATAGTCTGCGAGACTCGCGGCGTTTTGCGAGGTAACCGCGATAGGCAATGGCGTCCTATTTTCATGAGTCTCAAGACTCGCGGCGTTTGAAGTACCAGCGATAAACGGGCGCCTGTCTTCCTTAGTGCGAGACTTCGGCGCATTTGCGAAGGTAGCGCGGTAGACAGCGGCGTCCCCTGTTTTCCTTAGTGCTGAGACTCGCGCGTTTTGAAGGTACGCTGCAGAGCAACAGGCGTCCCTGTTTTCCTTAGTGCGAGACTCGCTGCGTTTGCGGAGGTTTGCTTGACCAAGTGGTACTCGTTGATTTTTATTGCAGGTCTTCGTTACAAAGTTCTTTTTTGGGACGCGGAGGGTTTTTTCGCTCCACGGGGTTCCCTGTTGGAAGCTTGAAGTTGTGTGGGTGCGCCCTTGTGATTCGGCGGGTGCCGCGACTCATCGTTCGGAGACTTGGAGCGGACGGCCCTCGGCGCGGTGGGACTCTTGCGGTGGCTTATGGGGGTGGGGTCCCTCATGGGGCCTCATGCACGCCCATCCTTGTTGAATGGCGGTCTTGCCGGGTTGTCAGCGGTTCGCCGCCGCCTTTTCGGCGTTCGTGTTGGTACGCGACCTACCCCGCCTTCTGACTTTGATTCCCTTTGGTGGAGTTGCCCACGGGGAGGATGTTACATTCTCCATTGTGGTATCCCCTTCGCGCAGAGTCAATGCTCCGAGTTGGGTGGGTCCCGCGAGGTGCTCTGGGCGGGCGGCATAGGGGTTGCGGAGTACCGAAATGCTCTAGTTTGTGCGCATTTGGTCTTTGTTGGTTTGCGGGGGGTTTGGATGTTTCGCTGCCTCGGGGGGCATGTAGGCCATTTGTTGCTCTTCATTGCACTTTGCGGTGCGCTGGGGGGGTTGGGGTCCGTTTACATTTTCCATTGTGGTGCCTTATTTGGGTTGGGGAGGTTTGTGGGTTTCGGAGGTATCGGCATCTGCTCTATAGGATCGGGTTTGGCTATGGGTGTTAGCATGGTGGCGCTCGTGGGTGATGGCTGCTCTCTTCCTAACATGGGATTCGTGGGGGGTGGGGAGGTTTGGTTTTATAGTGCTTCTTGGGGCGGGGGGGTGCTCGGCGTTGAGGCGGATGTCATAAGTGCTTGTTGTGATTATGGTTTGTACGGCGGAGGAGTCTTGCCTCCTTGGTGGGTAGTGGTGTTAGCTGGCATAATGGCGGAGTCTCTTGTTCTTGGTCGGTGGTGGTATTTTGTTCTTGACCACGGCGAAGGGTACTGTCTTCCCGTTTTCGTGCGCCGTGGGTCGGACTTGAGGGTGAGCGGAGGTACCTGGCTGCGAGCCTGGCGGATGCCGGAGGCTTCCGGCTTTGGCCAGCCTCCGCGTGTCTCATGCTGGAGGCGCGGGGGGTGTCTTTATTGCGAGCCCCCTGCGGGGGTGCCGGGGCGCCCGACTTTTGTGCGCCTCCGGCGGGTCTCATACTCGGAGGCGCGGGGCGTCTTCCTTGCGGGCCAGGCGGAGGGTGCCGGGCGCGGACTTTGTGCGCCTCCGCGGTCATGTACTCGGAGCGGGCGAGTTTGTGCGGGCCCCGGCGGAGGTGCCCGGGCGCCGACTTGTGCGCCTCGCGGGTCTCATGCGGAGAGCACGGGCGTCTTCATTGCTGGTGCCCCGGAGGGAGGGCTCTTGCTCAGAGGGAACTCAAGCACTCAGCAGCGGTCTTGGGCCTCATGGTCTCATTGATACACGAGCCATCGATGGACCCTCCCTCAGAAAAGGGACCCTCCGCTAAAAAAAGCAGCGAACTTAGGACGGCGCGGCTGAAGAAGGCGAAGCGTGAAAGGAGGCTGGCGAGGCGTGGAAGCAAGGGAGGGGGCACAAACCCTAAATCTCACCAGTATGCGTATTTATAGACGGGACGGAGGAGGGGCCGCGGCGGACGCGCCCGCGAGCCACGGAGATCAGGCCGGATCCCAAAACAACGCCGGGCCCCCCGGGCGCCGCAGCACCAGTTAGGGGCTTCGCAAGTATAAAGACACCCCCGCTCTCTCAGTATGAGACACGCGGAGCCACAAAAGTAAGCCCCGCACTCTCCGCCCGGGGCTCGCGAAAGTGTGTACTTCCGCCACCCCTCGAAGTCCGGCCCCACGGGCAAGCACGTAAATCGGAAGAGCAGTACCCTTCGCCCGAGGGGCTCAGCAACAAAAATACCACCACCCGACCAAGAACAAGACCTCCGCGTGACAGCCTTAACACCACCACCACCAAGGACAAGACCTCCGCCGTACAAACCATAATCACAACAAGCACTTATGACATCCGCCCAACGCCGGGAGCACCCCCGCCCCCAAGAAGCACTATAAAACCAAACCTCCCCCCCCCCCACGAATCCCATGTTAGGAAGAGAGAGCCATCGACCACGAGACGCCACCATGCTAACACCCATAGCCAAACCCCGATCCTATAGAGCGGATGCGGGATACCTCCGAAACCCACGACCTCCCAACCCGGCGAAGGCACCACAATGGAAAATGTAAACGGACCCCAACCCCCCGGGCGGACCTTAAAGTGCAATGAAGAGCAGCGCTACGAGATGCCCCCGAGGCAAAATAAACATCAAACCCCCGCAAACCAACAAAGACCAAATGCGAGACAAACTAGAGCATTTCGGTACTCCATAACCCCCTGCGCCCGGCCGCCGGAGCACCTGGCGGGACCCAGCCAACTTCGGGAGGCGGTGACTCTGCGAAGAGGGGGACCACAATGGAGAATGTAACATCCTCTCTGTGGGCAGCTCCACCAAAGGAATCAAAGTCCCGAAGAGGGGTAGGTCGACCACGAACACGAGCAGCGAAAAAGGCAGCTGCGACAAGCCCATAAGACCGCCCATTCAACAAGGATGGGCGTGCAGGCGCGAGGGACCCACCCCGCAAGCCACCTGCAAGAGTCCCAATTCGCGCGCCGGGGGCAGTCCGCTCCCAAGTCTCCGAGCGATGAGTCGTGCACCCGCGGAATCACAAAGGGCGCACCCTCGCACCAACTTCAAGCTTCAACACGGAACCCTGTGGAAGCGAAAAAAGACCCTCAGCGTCCCAAAAGAACTTTGTAACGAAGACACGCAATAAAATCATCAGTACCACTTGGTCAAAGCAAACCTCCGCATAAAAAGCAGCGCGAGTCTCGCACTAAAAAAACGGGGCGCCGTTGTCTACAGCGGCTACCTTCGCCCAAAGCGAGTCTCCACTAAGGAAAGAAAGCGAGGGGGACGCCGCTGTCGTGGCGGCTACAGCCGCCAAAATGCGCGAGGTCTCGCCACTAAGGAGGCGAGGGGGCCGTCTGTCTATCAGCGGTACCAACCGCAAAGCAGCGAGTCTCGCACTAAGGAAAACAGGGACCGCGGTGTCTGTCTCGCGGCTATGATGAGCCGCGGGAGTCTCGCACTGGAGGAAGCCGGGGCGCTTGTTGTCTATCGCAATACAACCAGCAGCTGTGAGTCTCGCACTAAGGAAAAGCAGGGGCATACATTGTCTATCGCGGCTACCTTTCGCATACGGGAGGTCTCGCACTAAGGAGCGAGGGGGCGCCGCTGTCCAGGCTGCAGCCAGAAACGCGCGAGTCTCGCACTAAGTGAAACAGGACGCCTTGTGTCTACGCTGCTACCTTCGCAAAATGCACGAAGTCTCGCACTAAGTGAAATAGGGGGGCACCGCTTCACGCGACTACCTACGAAGAGCACCACTACCACTTGGTACATGCAACACAAAAACAGCTCTTTGCAAACATACCGCATCCATTACATTACGAGGAAAGTTACACGGCCCTCCGCGGCCAGGAAAGCCCGTCCATTACATTACGAGGAAAGTTACACGGCCCTCCGCGGCCAGGAAAGCCCGTGAGCCTCCGCACACACATCCTC
The DNA here is from genome assembly GCA_015847255.1 of Hyparrhenia diplandra. Taxonomy (NCBI): domain Eukaryota; kingdom Viridiplantae; phylum Streptophyta; class Magnoliopsida; order Poales; family Poaceae; genus Hyparrhenia; species Hyparrhenia diplandra. The sequence continues at coordinate 7,765 of JADLZK010004707.1, forward strand.
AGCTACAGAGGCTACGACCCCATACAAGATGGCCTTAACCAACACCTTCGCTACACGCTCCACAAACTCCTCTACATCCACCACCTCCACCAGCGGCTCTTCAGCAGAGTCGCGCGGCTCCGGTATCACAGGCTCCGAAAGAACAAGCGGAAGTTCACCCCGTAGCACTCGATGCCGGTATACCCTCCGCATGTCGCTCCACTCGAAGCCCACATCCTCCTGCTTTGGAACAACGACTCGGCCTCCGCGATCGACCCAACAAGCCGCTTGCCCAAGTGCGATGGCTACGGCTTCATCGTCCTCAATATCGTCCTCCGCCAAGGCCGCGCTGGCACCGGCTCCGAAAAGTACCCGTTCCACTTGACGGTTTGTCAAGTCATGGGACCGCCAGAAGGCCTCCGAGGCCTGATTGGCTACATCGTACTTCCGAACCCTGCCCCACCAAAACCGCTCGAAGGGTAGTCAGGGAAACGCGCTGCATGGCATGAACCCAAGTCTCCCTGAAATGAAACACATCTTGGCGATTCATCATCAGCGGAACCACGTTAAGCACCCTCCGCGCAGGCCCCGCGGGTACCTGCGCGGCCAACGCAATCATCAAACGCGGTTAGCCCCAACCCCAACGCAATCAAGCTACGAAGGTGCACGGACACAACGGAAACGCACAATCGAGTAGCAACAGAATGTAGCGAAGCCCCTAAAACTCCAATTCATCATTCAACTTAAAAAGCCCGAAGGCCAAGAAGTTTCACACCACATGATTGTCTCGCCTAGGAAAGAATAAACTCCGGCGCAATCTAAGGAGCCCTAAGCTACCTCTGGGCGTCGGAGGCCGCGGCCGCGCGGGCGGCGGAGGGTCCTGGGGAGGCATGGAGGGAGCCGAGGCGTGCTCCGAGGGCTCGGCCGAGGCGGAGGCGCTGTCAGGGAGATGTGCGGAGAGAGGGAGAAGTCGGCTCCGGAGGCGGGGGCCGAGGAAGACGTGGATGGCGCTGGCGAGCCGGCCCGCGGAGGAGAGCACCGAGGTCGCCCCGGCGACCCTCGCACCTCAACCCGTCCGGCGGCTTGTATCTCCTCCGGAAAGGGACTGGGAGCCCCCTCCCGGGGCGGCAGCGGCGACCTAGACGACACCAAGTCAGCACACAAGACAGCAAGTAGCGGCAAACAAAGAGGAAAAAAGCGAGCGGACAACAAAAGCAAACAAGTGACCAACCTTCCTCGGCCGGATCAGCCTTGAAAACTCCAGAGCAAGCTCCCCGCCCTCCTTACTACCAGGCGCTTGATGAAGGCTGTCGCCGCAGCGCTTCACGTCTCCTCCTCCGCGGCGAGGCCCCCAACCTCGTCGGGGGGAGTGGAAGTGAGCGGTCCGGAGCCTCGACAAACGGCTCCCGATCGCGCGCAATCCCGGATGGCGGAGGCACCCCCTCAAGGCGACCGCGGCGGTGCCGCCCGGAATGCCGCGAGCCACCACCTTCGCAGCTCCCACCTCCCGGCGCATCCGGCGCCAACAAAGGGCAGGGTCCGGGTTCGGCGAGCAGCCGGAAGAAGCGGCCCGACCGCCCAAACGGCGTCAGCGCCGCCTTGAAAGGCCTCCGCCTCGCGCATACCCGGGGACAGCTCAAGATCATTGAGCCTCTTCGCCGGCCGCCACCTCGCCTCCCCGCTGCGCGGACCTCACGCGCCTCCGACGGCGTCGGCGCCCTCATTCTCCCGCCGGAGGCACCCCTCCCAAGGTCCGCCACCTCCCTCGGAGGCGCTCCGCCTCATCAATAGCCGCCTTCAGCTCCTGGGCCTCCCGCCGGCTCTCCTTGAGCTCGCTAGAGGCCTTCCTCTGGGCGTCCGCGTGGTCGACGGAGTCCCAGCCCTCACGGATGGCCGCCCCCCGCGCCAACACTAGCAACTCGAGGTCTTCACCTTGATATCCTCATGGATATCGCGAGGAGCGGTTCGCCACTGCATCTCTCGCCTCCGGCAGCGCACGCGATCGATCGACGCGCCCAATCATCCTCCGCTCAACCTCCGAGTGGCGAAGGGGGTGTCGCGGTCGATGCCGTGTGCAGCTCCACGTCGACATCATCGATGCCGATCGCTCTCCGCCACATAAGGCGGCCGGTGAGGGGCCTCCGCTCCCCCAAAGGGCCTTCCCACTCCCCGGAGGCCTCGGAGGGTCGTCCAAAATCTCACCCGCCGCCACACACGTGGCACTGAGATAGGGGCGGGGCACCGCGTCTTTCGTGCGGCGAGTCAACGGACGGTTCGCGCCGCACCCCCCTCGCCACCGCCGTCCCCACGAATCCCCCTCCTCTTCTTCGGAGGACCGCCACGGCTCCTCTCGGCCTCCTCATAGTCGGAGGCCGTCGTCGGAGGCCTCCTCCTCCGCGTGCGCCTCCTCGACCGCCTCCGCGCCCGCCCCGCGTCCTCGCCTCATCCTCATCGTCGAGGAGATAAGGAAGCAGCCGAGGTCAAGAACCCGAGACCCGCCGCCCCCCGAAGAACCCGCCCCCCCGGGCGGCGGGTGGGGGTGGAGGACAGCGCCCGCTGGGCCGGGGCTCGAGGTGGGGCAGCACAGCGTCTTGGCCTTGCGGACCCCGCTTCTTCTCCCCGCATCCATGGCGTCGGCACACCTCGGTCGGCCGATCCTCGTAGCCGACCTCGGCGGTCTAAGACGAGTTCACCGGGACGGTCGGCGAGGCAGCGGATCCCGCCGGACCTAAGCCTCAACTTTCCAATAAGGAAGTCGGAGCGGCGGTGGCCCTCGCCATCACCCGGCCCGGGCGAACTCCACCTTATCACCCCAGCCGCCTCGCCAGGCTACCGCCCGATCGTCTCGAGGTCAAACCCTCAACGCCTTCAGCCCAGCAGGGGCATACTCGCCCGAGTCCCGCCTTCAACGGAGGGCACCCCGCCCACAGGACTTTGTACCTGCGCCGCGCGAACTCCTCCACCGGGTCCGCGGCGCGGGCGTGGCGGGACATGCGCGAAGGCGTCCGGCTCCCTCGTCGCCTCCGCCGTCTTCACGGGCTTCACCTTCGCGATGGCGGGGACTCGGATCGCCATACAGCCCCTCCCGCACCCTCAACTGGTAATAGAACCAGCGGTCGAGCCAGCGTCGCGCCGCTCCACTTGTTCCGTTGCGCCGCGGCGGGGGCCTCCACCCCGCTGCGGGGATGAACCACCCACGCCATGGGCCTTGGAAGACCTCCTCCTCCGTCGCCCGCGGCGGTGCGCGGTTGATAGTGCGGTGTGGGCTCCGATGAAGCCGTCCACCGTCGGCTCCGGCCCTACGGAGCGGCACGCCCGAGGCATACCGTCATCAGGCGTGGAAAGCACGACGCCGTGAGTTGATGGAAGCGGAGGTTGAACCTCCGCGGCACACCGAGCACGAGCTCGCACACGGAAAAAGCGGGCCCCGCGTGGAAGAACTCCTCGAAGGCGATGACTTCGCGGGCTTCGGGCCGGCGGCACCGTCTCGCCCTCCGGGCGGAAACGCCTCTTGTGGAAAACTCGTGCTCCTTCGAACGCCTTCGGGGACTTGTCGGTGCTCTTGCTCGAGGGAACTTCGAAGCACTCAACGACGGTCTTGGGCCTCATGGTCTCCCGGGTACGAGCCATCGATGGACCCTCCGCAGCCGAAAGGGACCCTCCGCTAAAAAGCGGGCGAACTTAGGACGGCGGCTAAGAAGGCGAAAGCGTGAAAAGGAGGCGAAAGCTAAAGCGTGGAAGCAAAAAAGGAGGGCACAAACCCTAAATCTCACCAATCGTACGTATTTATAGGCCAGGACGGAGGAGGGGACGGCGGGACGCAGCCGCGAGCCACCGGGAGATCAAGGCCCCGGATCCCAAAACAACGCCAGAGGCCCTCCGATCCGCCCCCACGCAGCAAACCAAAAACATCCGCACCCCTAAACAAACACGATTCACCCCGATCCGCGTCACTCCCAAACTAACCAACAAAGATCGACCAAGGGCAGCCAAGCCTAACGGCTGGAGAAGCAGGAGGGCCGAGGCCCACCTCCGCGAGCCCACGAGCGGCCGGGGACGCCCGGGGGCAGGAGCCCATGGGCGGCAAGCACGCCACCGCACGGGACCCTCCCGGGAAGGACGTTTTTTACGCTCGGCCCCCTCGGAGGGAACAGGACCTTCGAGGGGCTCTTTGTTGGGGAGGGCGACCCTCGCCAGCCCCGGCGGCCCGCGGGCCTCACCAGGGGGGCCAAGAACTAATCTCCGTTAACATATTGCGAAGTCTTGCGGGATCGGCCAAGCGGAGGACCCTCGCTGAAGACACTGAACAATGACGTCACCCCTCCCGTCGAGGGCGGCCCCGAAAGGGCATTCGAAGCCGGGAGCATGACGGCCCCCTACGCGGCGTAGGGAGGCGGCAGGGTCCGCCCAAGTGGCGCGAAGCAAGCAACAGGAAGGCCGGCGGATGGACCCCTCAGGGCGCCCCTCCGCGGATGCAGGGCGGGCGGCATGTATGGGAAACCCTACACCCCCGGAGGCGGGGAGAAGTCATGCGTGTATTTCCGTCTTGACCCCATACGAATAGTTACTAGCTTGCCCTTGAAAGGGCCCGGTTGTAGCGTGTGTTCTCCTACCTACCATGTACCAAATTGTAAATCGGCCCCTCGACCCTTTGAATTCCTATAAATACCGAGATGCGGGCACAAGGAAAGGGATCGGTTGTTGGCCGTTTAAGTGCCATTTGCTCGTTTTTTATTACACCCACGTCTCGCCTTACGCGTCGTCTTATCCCTCCTCCTTCGGAGGCCGGACGCCCCGATCGCCTCGACTCACCCAGGAAGCCCTCCCCTTCCCGCCCCTCGGGAGCGAAGGCTAAGGGGGCGGTGATCCCCACACACGCGACGCTTGGAAAACATGGGGGCTACATCAATAAGAAACTTTGATACTCTGGACGGAGGAACGCACTCAAAAGGAGACCACGATCTTGCACACTCGACTTTTTCACGAAAGTCCAAGTGTGAGAGGGAGGACGGTGATAATATCAAGTTCACGTACAAGGGGATCATAAAAAAAAGAGAGAAGTGAAAAAAAAAAGAAGAAAAAAAAGAGAGATGAATAAGAGATTAGCCTCCCTTGCTATAAAAAAAAAAGTTGAAAAAAAAGATATATATAGAAAAAATAAAAAAAAAAAAAAAAAAAAAAATTATTATTGAAAAAGAAAAAAAAGAAAGTAAAAAAAAAATGCGTTGAAGAAAAAAGAAAAAAATATATATAGAAAAAAAAAAAAAAACAAGAGGAGAGAGGAGCAAAGGTTGGCCCCATATGGTCAAAGTAAACAATGAAGACACCCGACTCCACCCTACATTGCTTCCATGTGCGAGGAAGGGATCTTTCTCTCCCAAGACCTTTGTTGCACTGGGTGAGTTTGGTCTCTCCCTCCCTCTACCCGTGTGAGGAAGTCATTGCCAAATCAAGATCATCACGCTACCGATGCAGCAATTATGAACTCTATCCTCAAGCTGCCGGTCAAGTACACTCAGGTATGCAAAGGTCCAATAAAAAAAAGAATAAAAAAGTAAAGGAAAGGAGGAACATCCTCCTTTGCGCCTTTGTGACCACTAAGGCCCATGGTCAATATACACTACATGTGTGTATCACCTAAGCCTTGTGGCCCGCCTGAGATGGATCATCAAGCTACCACCGCGGGAATTTCAACATCTTGCCTTCATGCGCGGTTGGTACACACACACTCAGGTACGCAAAGGTAATAATTCACCAATTCTTTTTACTCATACTTATCTCCATATAAAAATTCATGTTTTTCTTTGTTTATGAAATATGATCCGGGTTTGGATGCGTTTGCATGTCGCTCATGCAATACATCCATAGGTCTTTTTAAATCAAGCATGGTGCTTGGGTTAAAATTGACCTCCTTTAATCAAATATCGACAAGGTGTTGAAATTTGATTAATGAACCAGAGCCGACATCATAAACATTCGAGTTATTTCATGATGGAGATAAAACAAGGCTAGACTTATATTGCATCTTTATCTCGAGCCTTGTTTGAGTATGAAAAGTTTGGTGAAGCTTTTATGTCCTCCCTTGATAATAAAATCTTGAAATAAAAATTCTTCAAAATAAATAAATAAACAAGCTGCTCTTTTGCTCCTTCCTACATATGTTTTGAATTAAGGTAATCATGAAGGATGGTAAGTCCACTCGTGAATCTACCATATACTAACCATGCAGAAAAGCCAAAAACATGGGGGTAAAACCCCGATCCGATGGGCTTTGAGATAGCTTGGGGAGGACCAAAAACATGGTAATGTGAACCTTTCACTCTTATCCTTTTTTCGTTACCATGCAAAAAAAAAGCAAAAGCAAAACAAATATATATATGTATATAAAATAATAACAATAATAAAATCTTGTTCACCTTTCAAAGTCTTCACCTCCTTTGGATGAATCTTGTTATCAATTCATGCTTCCTTTTTTTCTATACTAGCATGTTATGGTTTGGGAGCAGTGATCATTCATATGGTGATCATACTTCCATAGACTTTTTGAATTAAGCATGGTGCTTAGGTCCAAAAAAGTCTACCCTAATCAGATTAGACAAGGAGTCGAGTTTGATTATTGAACCGAGCTGCTAGTGTAGAATTTGGTCGACCATATGGACTAACCCCTGCAGGAATTTATCAACTTTAAAGAGGGTAAGTCCAAGAGGCGACAATGGAGATCAAGGTTGTTTGGTGAACCAAAAAAAATAATGATAATAATAAAATAAAAATAAATAAAACCTTTGAAACCCCAAGAATGGTTGTCCCTTTCGTCCAAGATCATCACAAGACAAGCTTGGGGGAGTCTCCTCGCACGCTCAAAAGACGATGTTAATCAAAGATCCATTCATGGCGTCCACAAGCTAGCAACATTCATAAACCGAAGGTAAGTCAAAAGCTAGCTTGGGGAGGACTCCACAAAAGGTAACTCGTATCTCACATTCTATTTAGTTATTTTCTTATCTTATAAGAATGATGAGATATGAGAATAAAAAAAAAGAGGGAAGAAGAAAGAGAGAGGGGAGATTTATTCCACTCCATATATATGTGTTGTAGAAATGTGTAGTTCTACCCCTGTTGAAATGATGAATAGTTGCTCGTCTTATGATTTATCACGTGCCTAGTTTATAACTTAAATTTCTCTAAGATTTGAGTTTAGTGGCTAAAGTTTTATTTCACCTTGAAAAGCCTGAATCATGTGGGTTGCACAAGCTTATCCGATCTAGGTAGTTGCGAGTTATGATATGGTGACACGGACTTTGCTATGACATCATTCTTAGAGTGACCTAATATCCAGAGTTTGATTTCAAAAATCAAAATTCAAAAGTTCCTCGATGATATGCATTTCCCACCAAAGCCATATGACATGATAATATGATCATTCATGAAAAACCTTAGTCATATGCTGCTTGTTTTCATGATGAGCCTATGTCAAATTGTTTGTAACCTATGTCGAGATTCTTTTCATATTCCCAAGATCAAGATTCACGTACACCCAGAAATAAATCGCCAACTCTTACACTAAGAGTTGCGCACAACATGCACCCTTCCATCCACCACAAATATACTCCATGCATTTGTACCATGACCTCTCACAAAAATTCTTGTTCCAAAAGGAGAAGTATGGGCTATAAAGAGAAAAAAAGAGATGGACAAATGTCCCAAATAAAAAAAGACGAGGAAGTCGGTGTGGATACGGGATCACCAAAGAACTCTACTGAGTTGTTCGCGGGGTTCTATCCTAGCCTCGCCACCACAAACAACTCGAAGGCAATGGAAGCATAGCTACGGTGACTTACGTTGTAATTAGGATAGAACACTAGTCGGGTTACCTTGTTTAGAGTTCGGGTGTTCGGTTCCTCTATGGACAACCCTCTCTCAGATCCAGGACTAGGATCGTAGCGAGTTCCTTGGCTCCTTAGACTATAAAGGCGGCCAAGGAACACCTCGAGGGGAGCACGAAGCATAGGACACAAGCTTGGCCATGACCAAGCGCTGTAAGCTTCATAGCCGATTCGGCTAACCCCATCAATCAAAAAACAGGCTCACGCCCCCGGACGTAAAGGTCTTTACTCGATCCTTGATCGAGGGCCCGAACCGATATAAAAACCCCACTCTCAATGTCACCGCGCAACAAAACCACCGGGCTCCGGGTTCATCGAGGCCCAAACAAACCGCCGGTTCACCCCGTGCGCGGGCTCTCGGTCGTAAAACATCGATACCGCGCGCGAGTAGGGCTCTCGCCGAATTTCAGCACGAGTCCCGGACGACCACGACATCATGAGTTCACCGGCGAGGAAGTCAATCATCTTGGATCATGTGCTTTGCGAGATCGACGACGACGGCAAGACTTCGAAGCTATGTCATCGAGGAATCCCGAAGATCGAAGAACTAGAACTCGAGAAGCTCCAAAGAATCGACGACACGAAACGCCGCCGAAGACGGAGAACGAGTTCGAAGCTTGCTCTAAACCCGCCCCGGAAGGCCCAAACCCGAAAACCAAATTTCGGGAAAGGTGGACAACCAGGGCTCCAATACGGACTCCAAGAGCAACTCGAAGCACAACTCCTACTCCGACTCGAGATAAAGGGAAACTACTCCAACTCGAAAACTTTTTTTCGACCAAGTCTATCTCGATTCGGGAAAGAAGGTGAATTCAGATATAACCCTGGACACCGGTCAGTTACCTTTCGGTTTCCTATAGGATTACACAACGGCGTTCGCGTATTCAAGGAGCGCCAAGACAACTCAAGAGAAGACCGGAAATTCCTTTGGAGGGCGCACAAAGAGGGCTCATCTTGACAAGAACCCTGGGAGGGAATGCATCATCCACCGGCCAAGAACCCTCGACGAAGCCAATTGTCGGGCAACGGCGGTGATCGTGAAAGACCAAAGATCACAAGTTCTACCCTAGACGGAAGGAGTGGCGGCCCAAGGCTACGTCCGCCAAGGAAATCTTCATGGTGGCAACAGCTCGCCAGGTTCGCTTAACCGCCCAGATGCCCGACGACATCGGGTCGTCGGCGAAGGCCCGCCCAACATCTCGGCGGACGAAAAGAACCCTTGAAGACGAAGGAGAACACCAACGCCAAGAAAGGCCGAAAAGGAACAAGCTGAAGGGAGGACGCCGAATCAGGGCAAATGCGCGTATGCAAGCCCCCGAACAAATACCAAGCCGATCTACACGAATACGAAAGGCTAAAATCCGAAAAGAGAAGGCGAAGGCGATCAACGAGCAACCGGGAAAGGCTACAAGGGTTGATTGAGCCGCCTCAAGATCGACTGCACCTAAATGACGAGGAGAGGCTCATCAAGGAGGCCTTTAAGACTACCCGTGAAAGAGATCCCGTAAGCGACACGGTCAAAGGCTTAACGACTCTCATGCACCAAGAAGTCGATCCAACGTCTTCAAGAGGCCGGGAAGGCGAAGGTTCCAATAACTCCAGGCCACCGGGAGGGATGGTAGACGATGCAGAGACCCCGAGGGAAAGTCCCGCTCCAAGACCAAGCCAACAAGAAGAAGTCGCGGGAATCAACATATCGACCTCTTTGGAACTCATCCGAGAGGAGGAAGAACCTCGGGAGGACTTGAAGAAAGGACGACGGGAAGCTTTACCAATTTCCTTGCGGAGCGGAAAGATTACAAGAGGTCAAACTACCCCCAAAGTTCAAACCTTCAAACCACTCGAAATACGATGGGAAAAGCGAGGTAACCAAGCCAATGGCTCGGGGAGTCTACTCGCAATCCATTGAGCCGGGCCGGAGGAGATGATGACGCAAAAAGCCGTCTTCTTTCCCATGGCCCTAGAGGCTCTACCGCTCCAATGGTTTGACAAGATCGAAGAGGGCTCAATCCGATATTGGGAAGACTGCGAAAAGCATTCGCGCAAAGAATTCGCGAGGAATCATCACCCATCCTATTACTCGGCCGAAATGAAAAGCCTCAAGCGGAAGCAGGGAGAATTGTTGCGTTTCCTAAGCGCAAGTGCCAAAAAGGCAAGAGCACCGGGAACCACGGGTTGACTTCCCACAACGACTTCACCGGAATTGTTACATTCCGGCTACCATCGCCACGGGATGTCGGGTGGCATTCTCGTAGCATTTGAGAACAAGTCCGCAAGCGCACGGAAATACCGTTGTAGCATTTCACCCGGAGATATTCAGGGGTATCGTTATTTATATTTTCCCAAAGGAAGGCATGGTGTAGGACTCTAGCGGGGCATGAACAAGACAACATGTCTATGTAGTTGACCAATACTCAATACTGAGGGTAAGTCATGATAATTTAAGATAGTGTGACACACACTTGGGCCAACCTCAAGGATAAAAGGAAAATAAAGAATAAAGAATATTCCTAAGTGGGAGCGGGCATTCTAAAGTAGGCGTGCAAAGAACAAGTTAATAATCATGCAAACATAGATGACTAGAGTTTTAGGTCGAGAGTGAGATGGACGGGGAGACCTCGGTGCATCCGCCCAATGGAAGGCATTTACTTGAACTCCTACGGCGACACGAACGTGGGGGAATTTCAAGGGACGGTCAAGGCTTGTCACGACCAAAAGCCGCCTACCCCTCAACCGTGGCATGCACTCATATTCGAAGGTCCCCGCTTACTCCGGGCACCATGCCCAGCGTGTTAAGGTACAACCCATATCCCCGCAGACCCCAACCTACGGATGGACGGGCTAAGATATGGACCGGGCCAAAGCCACAACGAACCGCCACCTCGGCAAAGACAACTCTTACTCTACTCAAATACATGGCATGAATGGTTAGGCCCTAAGTTCTATACGACTAACCCACGACATAGAAACTATAGTCTAGTTCTTCTATCATGATCGTGTCGAGAACAACATGTCAAGAATATAACATGTAAATACTCTAGCTCTATTGCACAAGCATATGAGATCAAGACTTGAGGATAAACCATAAATGTATTCATACCGAATATTCCTTCTCCCAAGTACAAGCTCTCCAATGAAGCTTAGCCTTGCTCCAAATACTACTAAAGACTAAAAAGAACTAGAGAAGTGGAGGAGTAGAGAGGAGAGGAGACGAGGAGTGGAAAGTGAGGAGGCTCCAAATGGTGTGTGTTACAATGGTGGGAGATGGCCTCCTTTTTATAGGTAGAGGAGAGGGGGCTCATTGGAAAATGTCCCTCCCCATATGGAAGGAGCCAAAAGCCGACACCGGGAACACCTTCCAAAACTACCAAACCGACCAACCAACGTCGGCAACGCCCGATTTTGGAAGGTAACGAACCGCCTCCCCGGGCGGGCCCGAGCCGCCTCGGCGAGGGTGCGGGACGCACTGTGGTGGTGCAAGCGCACCTCCGGGGCCCGTTCGGCTGGGCTCGCGGTGGCGTCTTTGGGCCCGAAAAAGTTGTATGGCGGTGTTTGCTCGCCCAGTTCTGCGTGTTTGGTCCATTTCTCCCTTGGGCTTGATGTTCTTGGGAATGCGCTTTCCGGGAGGCGCCTTTTGGTACATTTTCCACTTGTTTCTTATATAAATCTGCACAATAATAATTTGGACACTACAAGTGGAAATATGTGAGTTATAAATGTATATGAGTATGATAATGTATAGTTTCACCCCTTTATGGTAGGATGTTGACATTAAAAATGTGTCGTTAGTGACCGTCAACAAGAATCCTTGAGAGATTACTACCCAAGATTTGGGAGATGAGATCCCAAGTACATGATATCACCGAAAGGGAAGTGATAGACGCCTTCGGCAATGGAATTTTCTCAAGATGGCGGTTCTCGGATTTCTACAAAGACAACCCAAGGACAAACGAGAAGTTCAAGCTTCTTGTTGAGAAGATGATCGGAGCCCGAAGAAAGAACTCGAGATCGCTTTCTAGAAAGAAAGAACTCGAGAAGGCCCAAGAAAGAGCGAACAACCCTCAACAAAAGAAAAGAAGCGAGGACCGGACAACACCGCCGCAATGGCGGAGAAGCCGAAGAAACCCTACAAACAAAGGTTCAACAACAACAACAACAACGGCGAGGAGCGAAGCAATATCAAGCTAGAAGACCTACCTTGCATCTATCACCCGGAGCTCAAAGCACGCTCGTAAGCTGTTCCACATTCGAGGAAAAGTACAAGGGAGGAAACAACTCGCTTTCGAAGGGGAACAATCAAGAAAACGAGAGAAGAAGCCGAAGAGCCAAAGACGGGGATTTCGAGGAAAGCAACAAGATCCTTGAACGCCATATTCTCCGAGTACCGGATCTAAGAGCAAGAGACAAGATAAGCTAGCACTCCCGATCAATCATGGCAGCAGAACCCGCAACACCACGGTACCTCAATTGGTCCCAATACCCGATTCAATTCACCAGGAGGATCAATGGACGAGTGTGGGCAACGCCGTCTGTACCCTTTGGTACTAGAACCTACAATAGCTGGAGTAACCGTCACCAAGGTATTGATCGATGGAGGAGCAGGGGCTGAACATCATATTCCTAAACTTTGGACAAGATGGGACTAGACCTCTCCCGGGTTAATTGATCCTTCCAAAGCACTCTTTCTACGGATAGTACCCGGACGAGCAGCCATACCGGTTGGACAAGTCACCTTGCGATCACATTTGGATCTCCATCCAATTACCGTGACAGAGTACATCAAATTCGAAGTGGCGGATCTCAAGTCACCATATCACGCCATCATGGGAAGACACGCTATTGCAAAATTCATGGCTATTCCACACTACCCGTATCTTCTACTAAAGATGCCGGCACCATTTGGGGTTCTCTCCATCAAGGGGACCTCAAAAAGGCTTTCGAGTGTGACGCATACAAGCCGTGGAGATTGCAAACAAGACGGAGAGCTCTTGGAGAAAAAGGAACTCAACCAAATGACAGAGGAGACAAATCCGGAAGAGCTCGAGATATCGCCAAGAAGCAAGCAATGCCGATCCCACGGAAAAAAGCCGACTTCAATCACATCGACGTCGGCACCCATCTATCTCCAAAATAGGAACTCGCTCACCCGGCTTCCTAAGGCGCATAGAGAAATATTCGGCTCGAAACCGGCGGACATGCCCGGTGTCCCAAGGAGTCCGGGCGAGCACGAAGATCGACATCAATATGGGATCCAAACCCATTGTTGACGGTAACCAACTACAAATTAAACACGGTCAACACAACACCAAAACAACCTAGAAATAGGGATTTCAACTAACATATTCCAAAAATACAAAAGAAAGAAATAAAAACCAACAAGTAGAAAAAAGGCCCAAAGAAGCAAATGGCAAGCCCAAACAAGAATCGGGACAAAACGTCAAAACCGAGGGCAAGGACCAAGACCACGGACGACTTTTTCACAGCAAGGAGGCCCGGCTGGGGCCGAGTTAAAGCCGGGCCCAAGGGAGGGGCGCAAGACCACACAGTGCGGCCCGCACCTTGTGGCGGTTCGAGCCCGGCTTCGAGAGGCGGTTTGAAATCATGTGCGATGCTAGCGACTATCTTTGTTGGTGCGGTCTTAGGCCAAACCAAAGACAAAAAGCAACATGCCATCGCATATGCTAGCAAAACTCGACAGAGGCCCGGCTTAATTTCGCTACAATAGAAAAAAGAGCTCCCGGAAGTAGTCTTTGCTATCGAAGTTTTGTTCCTACTTAGTGGGCGCAAAAATAATCGTCTACATGCACCATCTGCCCTTAAGTATCTTCTCACCAAAAAGGATGAGAAACCTCGCTTGATCCGCTGGATTCTTCTTCTCCAAGAATTTGACATAGAGATAAAAGATAAAAAGGGAGTAGAAAATACAGTTGCGGATCATTTGTCGCGTATGCAGGTAACTAACATGCAGGAATTGCCAATCAACGACTACCTGCGCGACGACATGCTACTCAAGGTGTCGGATGTCAACCCATGGTACGCAAACATTGTGAATTACATGGTTGCGGGTTATGTACCACCAGGGAGAACAAGCGGAAGCTCCAAATGGAGAGCGGAGCGGCACCTATGGGACGACCCATATGCGTACGCGGGGTGTGTGCGGACGGTTTGGCGAGAAGATGCATACCAAAGGGAGGAAGGAATGCAGATCATTGAAAAATGTCATGCATCTCCCTACGCAGGGCATCTAGGAGTATTCCGCACACAAGCCAAAATTTTTTGTCGTGGATTCTTCTCGCCGACGATGTACGGCGACACGAAAAGAGTTCATCGAGAAGATGCTACAAGCGCGAGAAGGGGAACATCACAGCTCATGATGCAATGCCCCTACATTACAACCTTCAAATAGAAATATTTGATGTGTGGGGCATCGACTACATGGGGCCATTCGAAGTCCCATGATTGCGAGTACATCTGGTGGCATTAGACTACGTGTCGAAGTGGGTAGAAGCACTACCATGCGAGGCTGGCGATGGCAAGCACGCCACGCAAGATGTTCCATGAAATCATCTTCCCCGTTTGAACGCCACGCATGGTGATCGAGTGACGGAGGATCGCATTTCAAGGACAAATCATTCAAGGCATTCCTGAAGGAGCTTGGCACTCAACACAATATTGCTACCCCTATCATCCGCAAACCGGCGGGCAAGCGAAACCCTCAAATAAACAAATCAAGAACATCTGCGAGAAGACGGTCAACGAGATGGGGAAAATTTGGAAAAACAAGCTACCGGATGCTCTACGGGCATATCGACAGCTTACAAAGCCCCCATCGGCATGTCCCTTATCACCGGTCTATGGCAAAACACGCCATTTACCGGTTGTTTGGAGCATCGAGCTCATTGGGCCATCAAGAAGTGGAATATGGACGTCAAACTGTTGGGAAGAACCGTCGAGACAAATCTACGAACTAGAAGAATGGCGAGAAAAAGGCGTACCATAGTGCAAAAGCTCTACAAAGAGCGAACAAAAAGATGGCATGATCGGCGCATCAAGATCAAAGGAATTCACCACGCGGGGACAAAGTACTCCTATTCAACTCCGGGTGAAACTATTCGGCGAAAAGGGAAGCTAAGGAGCAAATGGAAAGGACCGTACACCGTCATCAACACGTCACCACATGGTGCGATCACAATCAAGATGACGCGGGTGACATACAAAAGGTAAACGGTCGGCGCCTTAAGCTTTTCTTCGAGCGATTGTCGATCTTAACCAAGAGCTCGATAGAATAGATTTATGCTTTGAAAATTAATTTGTGTTGATCGGCATATAAAAAAAATATATTTACAATTAAAATTGTTACAACTAAAAAAAAAATATATATATAATATATATAAGGTAATAAGAAAATATAAAAGTTATCTATATATTTTTGCTATCACTTTATTTCTTTTAATAAAAGCATTTTTTTTTTTATTTTTTTTTCCTAATCTGCCCTCACTAAAATCTTTGGTCAATTGCTACAAAAGAATATTTACCTTCTAAATTAATCAAAGCATAAACTATTTTCAAAATTTGAATTTGAGGATCAATTAGAGATCAGCAAGAAAGGAAACTCTTCTCATAGCGGCAAAGCGCCCGGTTCAAAACTTTTGAGAAAAAGGAAACAAATGTGGGATCTAAAAACGACGGGGGGACACTGGGAGGTGCGCCCGCTTCTGGCTGGCCCCTGGTCTAGGATTTCGCCCATCACCTTCTTCTTTCTCACACACCACACTAGTAAAGTTTTCTCAGTTGAATTTCGACTGCCAAAACGAGAGAGGAGAAATTTGCCCTATAAAATCCACCTCCTCTCCATTCTTCACACCACTCCTTCTTGCTCTTCTCCTCTCCTCATTACTTCTTCTTCTAAGCCAAGATAGGCTGCAATGGCGAGCCATGCCCTTTCTCTCTACAATTACGCTCGCTCGCTTTGCACCCTCAATGAGGACGACTTGATCTTCCCTAGTGCCTAGGGTCGAACCATCCTCCGTCGCCCCTCTTGCCGTGCTCCCTCTCCCCCACGCTACTCATCTAGTGGAGGGAATAGCTTTTGTGTCCATGGGCAGATCCGTGACACGCAAGTATCCTTAGGCGCCCACCTCGTCCTACGGTGGGCACCACAGGCGTCAAGAGGAAGGAGCCAGAAGCGGTGGCGCCCATACCACATCGACAGAGGCGTCCTCCTTCCATACCTCCGACTACTGACTACCCCTACACCGTTGTCGGTGTCGACAAGCCCACGAGGAGGACGTGGGAAGGGGCTTATGAAGAAGCCAACTCCTACTCAGCGACTTCTCCAAGTGCTCCACTTCGTTTCCCTCGGGTGAATCCTAGGAAGGCCCCCGAATGTTGGAAAGTCGCTCTAGTAGCGAGGGCCCTATGAGGGTACCCATGCTGCACCTAGGAAGGCTCCCAATGTCTTTGAGAGCCGATTACGGAGGGTACTCCATCCAAGCTTACGGTGGGAGTAGCACGTTCCTAAGGTCCCTTCACTAGCAACTTTAAACGCTAGAGTCAACACTCTAAACAAGCTTGTGAAGACCTCAAGCACAGAGGTAGAAGAGGCGGACTTAGAGAATGCGGAAATTAGGAAAGAACTAGACTCTTTCGCCTCAACTTCAAAACTAAGCTAGCTAGGGTCGCTAGAGGCCGCTAATGCAGAGTATCGCCCTACTTTAAAAGGCTGAGTAATGACTCTCAGCCGTTTCGCTATTATCACCGGGCCGGTCGGCAGTGTTTTTCTCTCAAACATCGGCCGACGGCAGCCAGCTAGCAGTGCTCTCTCTCACAAAGATCCGGCAGAGACAGGCTCTCTACCTCTATCAATAATTAGGGCGCGCACTAGTTTAAATTTTTGGTATTTCCCTATCAATCATTTTGTAATTCCTTCAAAGTGTGCGCTTGATTTAAATTCAATAAAGTTTTATATTATTGTGTATATGTCCACTTGTTTTTTTGTCCTTGTGCAAAAAGAAAAATTAAAAATAGGTACAAAAACAAGTGTGGGGGAGGCTCACAAGTCAAAGGTACGCGATTTATTAGAATTAAATTTTGACTTGTGACTTATCTTTATCTAAGTGCTAAAACCCGAACAAAGTTAGCAAAGGAAAGTCTCTATATCTACCAAATGATACATGGCATGCATACATTTTATTCCTCGCCAAAAACCGGACTTTTGTTGAGCAACTATCCATTAGGGACCCCATGCTTATCTAAATAATTGATCTTTGTGATATGGTAGAATGACTTGGCGCTTGCTCTCTTTTGCAATAAGACTTGGTTTTATCTTCAAAAATTTAAAATAAAGCATGCTCATGGTTTGACTTAGCCAAATCCTACCAAAGCTTTGAATAATGACATGATTATCCACTATAGCTACTTCCCCTTTGCATTGAGTTTTGTCGGGCTCCGTTGATCGCATTGAGAGAGGCTCATACTCCCAAGATCGAAAAACATGTACACCTACATATACACGCCAGGTTCTCACAATGAGAATTGCGCACAACATGCATCTTTACCATCCACCAAATAAATACTCCAATCTTTATACCATCATCATCTCCTGTTATCAAGAGAAATGGAGAGAGAAAGATAGAGCTGCGAGAAAAAGAAAAAAGAATAAGAGATGAAAAATGGACACGTGTCAGAGGCGAGTAGAGCCCACATCTCCAAAAAAAAAAAAAAGGAAGAAGAAAGAAAAGTAGCCTGTATCTCTCTAGAAGCATACAAAAAAAAAGGGGAAGAGGATCATGAGTCAGGAGTAACCCACAAAGAAAATATATATCATCAATATTTTCCACACACTTTTTGCACGTTTCCATCTAAGGGTATGGCACCTCTTTCCAACGATCCGAGCTTGACCCGACAAAACATGCTGAGAATGCGTATGCATCACTCCATTCAAAAGATCCACAAAAACCACGCAAAATAGGATGAGTGAGAGTGATACAAACAAGAGTGCTTTGAGAGGAAAATTCAAACAAGAGTGATTTTGTGAGAGTCAATACCATAATGAGCAATGCTATTTCTTCCAAAAATTCAAAAACTTACCAAGTCTTTGCGCATGAGTAGTAGCAAGAAGATAGAAGTTCATGCTATTCCATTGCTCAATTATTCTAAGATAGCTTGGTAGCCACCATGAATGCTCTCACAAGGCAGGTGAGGCCAGGAATAACTTGTATACAAGCTTACATCTTGGAGATTGAACCACTTTAGTCCCTCGTGCCTTCACTCGAGGGGCAGTAAAGGGCTAAGTGTGGGGAGTTTGTTGGCGGTAACCAACTACAAATTAAACACCGTCAACACAACACCAAAACAACCTAGAAATAGGGATTTCAACTAACATATTCCAAAGTTTTTTGGTGTTTATTTGGACTTGCAGGTACCAACTCAAGAATAACCACTTTGGGCCAAAAATACAAAAGAAAAAGAAATAAAAACCAACAAGTAGAAAAAGGCCCAAAGAAGCAAATGGCAAGCCCAAACAAGAATCGGGACAAAACGTCAAAACCGAGGCGGGGCCAAGACCACGAGACGACTTTTCACGGCAAGGAGGCCCGGCAAATAAGCTTAGAGGCAGTAGGGCCCAAAGAGGGGTGCGCAGCGCACCACCAGTGCGGCCGCACCTGGCGAGCGATTCGAGCCCAGCCGAGGGGCGGTTTGTTACCTTCCATCGAGCACTACCGACGTTGGATGGTCGGTTTTGGCAGATTTGGAAGGTGTTCCTAGGTCGGTTTTGGTTTTTTTAGCACTTAGGCCCCTCCCCCTTGTGTATAAATAGCTCCCTCCTTCACCTCTCTCAACAACAATTCCAAGGAGAAACAGGTCACTTGTGCAGAGAGTAGAATTAGTTCTTCTTCTTCTTCTTCTACTTCTTCTTCTTCTTCTAAATTCTAGAGAGTGAGAGAGGAAATGCTAGAAAGAATCTTTGTTCTTTCTACAGGAGTTGCCCGGTTTGCCCCTTGGTGTTCCAGCGGTTCCTAGGAGGGCGGAGTCTTGCGGACTTGTCGGTACCACGCAGGGTTGTACCTCTGCAAGCTACTTACACTTTGGTAAGGAGTCTTATGATTATCTTGAAGCTATTTAATTTCCTCGTATATTTCTTAGCTGTTGTAGACTTGCGGGATTGGTAGATTGTCTCGCTAAGAGCGTTAGTTCTTGGTGAAGGAACTCTTTGACCAGGGAACCTTGGCCAACATCAAGAACTATGACCAATAGTGCAAGCGTGGTGTTCGGACTAGCGTTCACCTAACTTTTTGCGAAGCATCCCATGGTTGAGGGGGTAGGCGGTTGGGTCGTGACAAGCCTTGACCGTCCCCTTGAAGTCCCCCATGTTCGGTGTGACGTAGAGCTAATTGGAAGCTGCCCGGTGGGCGTTGGCGGTGCCCGGTGAGTAGACAACGGACTTTAGAAATCTTGCTTGCTGGAAAACTTAGCCTATAGATACCTCGCTACTCTTAGAAAACAAACCCTTGCCTTAGGTTGACAGACCCGGAAAAAGCACAACTTCTAGCGGACCGTCCTTGTGTAAAATCGATGCCACAGCACCCCAGGGTGAAGTGCTACAGCGGTATTTCCGTGCGCTTGTGGATTTCTGTGTGTGCGGTAAGAAACACCAACACCCATCAAGCAAAGACTAAGGAGGTTCTCACCGAAAAAAAGAAGGAAGCCATCAAGAAGGAAAGTGCTTAAAACTACTCGCGGCAGGATTCATCGGAGAAATCCTACATCCCATTGGCTAGCCAACCCAGGTTACGGTCCGGAAGAAGAACACCAGTTGGCGAATGTGTGTGGACTACACGAACTGAACAAACCGCTTGCCCAAAAGATCCCTTCGGGCTACCAAGGATCGACCGGATAGTGGACTCCACGGCGGGATCAGCTCTATTATTATTCTTGGATTGTTACTCAGGATACCACCGGATCGCTAAAGAAAGAAGATCGAGCAAAACCTCTTTTATCACCCCCTTCGATTGCCCTCTTGCTACAAAACAATGTCCTTCGGATTGTAAAGCAATTTGGAGCGGCGTATCAAAGAAGCGATCTGAGACTTGTTTAGGAGAGCGGATTGGCAAAAAATGCGAAGCATCGTGAAGCGGCGTAGTGGTGAAAACAAGAGAACCCGAAACTTCGATTCAAGATACGGAAGAGACTTTCAAGAACCTCAACAAGTGGAAATGGAAGCTCAATCAACCAAATGCGTCTTCGGTACCATCGGGGGCCTCTTTGGGTTTCTTGGTCGACAACGAGAGGCATTGAAGCCAGCACCAAGCAAATCAAAGCAATCACTAAGATGACACAACCCGGCGTCAGGGGCGTCTAGAAGCTCACAGGATGCATGGCGGCACTCAAGCGATTCATATCCAAACTTGGAGAAAGGGCTACCCTTCTTCAAACTCATCAAGACCAAGGAGAATTCAAATGGGCCGGATGATGCGGAAAAGGCGTTTGAAGAACTCAACCAATATCTTACAACGGCTCAGTCCTAACACCTCCAAAGGATCAAGAAGAACTCACGCTCTACATAAGCAATTAACAAATACGGTGGTCGGTTCGGCAATCATAGTGGAGAGAAGAGCACGGACAACTCAGCAAAGTTCGAGAGGCCGGTTTACTATGTGGCGAGGTTCTATCCAAGTCAAGGCTCGATAACCTCACGTACAAAAACTACTCTATTCCATAATTGATCACATTAAGGAAGCTTCGACACTACTTCGGCATGACCACAAGATTACGGTGATGACCGACTCACCATTATGCGATATCACGAGGAGCGAGAGATTCAACGAGGCGAATATCAATGTGGGTAGTAGAACTCGGAGCATTGAATCTAGAGTTCACCCCAAGAAGAGCAATCAAATCCAGGCACTTCCAGTTTCATCGTGGAATGGACGGAGCTCCAACAACCCATATCAAGCGACTTCAAGAAGCATTGGAACATGTACTTCGATGGATCGTTGAAGCTAGGGCGGGAGCGGGATTTTATTCATATCTCGAGAAGGAAGACAACTCAAGTACGTCTTTGCAAATCATGTGGCAAGCTACAAACAACGAGGCTGAATCTGAAGCACTCATCCACGGCCTCAAGATAGCAAGAACTCACGGGAATCAAGAGACTACAAGTGTATGGGCGACTCCATTTGTTGTCATCAATCAAGTCAACAAGGATGGGACTGCACAAAAAAGGAGAACATGGGCCTCTATTGCGTAGAAGTATGCAAGCTGGAAAAGAACTTCCAAGGCCTAGAAATCCAGCATGTGCTCGGGGATGCGAACATGGCGGCCAGGCGTGCTAGCCAAACTTCGGATCGACGAGCACAAGTCCCACTAGGAGTATTCGTGAAGAGCTCTTGAAACCATCCATCAAAGGGAACCCGAGAAAGAAGACAACATGGAGCAATCAGCCTAAACGGCGTAATGATAATCTCTCGGTCGCGGACCAACTCCCTGGATCGAAGACATCATTAACTTCATCAAGAACAAGACGCTACCCGATGACAAAGCTAAAGCAACAAGGATCTTGAGAAGAAGCAAGAACTACGTGCTCATCGGAGACAAGCTCTACAAGAGAGCGACATCATCGAGGAGTACTACTCAAATGCATAAGCTCAAGAAGGAAAAGACATCCTACAAGAAATCCACTACGGATCTTTGTGGAAACCACGCGGCGTCAAGAACCCTCGTGGGAAAAGCATTCGAACCGGATACTGCGGCCGGCCAACACTCAAAGGCGTAGAAGAACTTGTCGAAGATGCAAAAGGATGCGGATGTTCGCAAGACAAGCGCATGTGCCCGACTCACAACTTAATCGCATACCACCATCATGGCCTTTTTCGTCTTTGGGGACCGGATCAAGTCGGACCACTTAAAAAGAGCCAAAGGAGGATACGAATACATCTCACGTCGCCATCGACAAATTCACCAAATGGATAGAATACAAGCCATTGGTCACCTTCAGCTCCACCAAGGTAGTCGAGTTCATCCAAGAGATCATGCACGGATTCGGGATGCCCGCGGGATCATCAGCGACCTCGGATCACCATTCCGCGGAGGGGAAGATTGGGCACAAGATTGTGGCATACGGATAGACTATGCTTACGTGGCACATCCTCGAGGCTAACGGACAAGTCGAAAGAGCAAAGCGGACTCATCCTTGCGGACTAAAGCCAAGACTATATGAAGAACTCAAAGACTACTGAGCAAAATGGATTGAAGAACTTCCAAAAAGTCGATGCAGGGCCTAAGAACTCAAATCGTGAGAGCAACAGGGCTACTCACCCTTCTTCCTAACATATGGATCGAAGCCATTTACCGGAGACCTCATATATAGAGCTCTCAAAGATCGAGCAATTTGAAGAAGGAGAAAGGAGAAACAGGACAAAGAAGACTAGAAATCGGCTATGCGAGAAGAAGTCGGATCGAATGCAATCCTCCGAGCGTAAGATATACGCAAGGACTAAGAAGGCATTATGACAAGAGCACACGTCCAAGAAACCTCAACCCGGGAGAATGCGGGACCGAGGAACCCTGGCCGATGACCATGCAAGGAGAAGAAATCGAAACTCTCGGCACATAAGCCAACTCGAAGGTTCTATCCATAATCGAGAAACTCAACTCAAGGCAGAGAAAGAAGCGAGCATAAAAACAACTCTCGACACTTCAACAAGAAGAAGACCAAGCCTTGAGAAGAACCTAGACCAACCATCAAGGAAGGTCACCAAATACGTAGCTACCAAGCGCTTCAACCAAAACAAGTCGCCAAGAGTAAAAGCTGCATGCCTCCCAAGGGAGAAGAACAAACAACCCGAATTGGCGCTTCACGGAAAGAAGTCGACCAAAGAAGGCAACCCGACCACAGGAGACGGAGGTCAAATTCCAAGGGTGGAACCACGCGACGTCCTAGCTGCGGAATAGCGTCCCACACCTTAAATCCTAGCGGAAGATCATGAACTTCGACTCTTGAGAAAAAGAAGGGCGTTGGGGATCGGCCCGTCTAGGTCGCCGAGAGACCATCGGGGTCGAGAAAAGTGCCACTATGTCCAATGACGGCGGACGGCCTTTCGAATCGGGCGTGAAGCGGTGTAGTGTTGTGAAATAGAAACCCATCGTCTCACACAAGTCTCTCGAAGCGAGCAGCCCAAACCGGGCAAGGTGGATTGCGGTGTTATGAAATAGGAACCCAACCATCTTGACCAGCCCGGTCCGTCGATGCACTTAAATGGGCGGGGCGAGAACCCTTCAAGGGGCGTCATGCGATAGTCCCTTTGGACGACATGGGAGAGCCCTAGCCCGAAGCGGCAACCTAGAGTTAAAACAACTCTTCATGGAGCACGACTCCACCCAATTACACTAGCACGTCTAGAAAAGACAACGCTAGGGCCTAAAAGGAGAAACCGAGCGGCACGAGAGAAACCCTCCTCGAACAATCGTGAAAAGTCTCAAGAGAAGTCACAAGTCACATGCGAGGAGGAAAACAACCACGGCAAAATGGGGGCGCCCCAACCACCATCGATAAGTCCACAAAAAGGGGCGAAAGCTGAATCTTCGAAAAAACAACTCGAAGACGGAGCAAGACTCCACCATCATCGGTTAGTCTACGGGAAAAGGCGAAATAAGCGGGAAGAAACAACTACGAAGACCGGAGCAAGACTCCACCATCATCGGCTAGTCTGAGAAAGGCACGGTGAAACTTGAAAGAACAACCCTAAAGACCCGGGAGCAAGACTCCATCACCTTCCAGCTAATCTCACGAAAAAAAGGCAGTGACACTCCGGAAAAAGAACAACTCACGGAATTCAAGAGCAAGTCTCCAATCATCATGACAAGTTTAAAGAAGAAGAGGCGAAGTCATTTGTCGGAAGATAAGGACACTAACAAAGCGGGCGAGGCCTCTACAACTATCCTCGGCCAAGTCCACGAAAGGCGGGCTGATACTTCAAGAAAACAACCCCGGAAGTCGGGAGGAGAACTTCAGAATTACCTTCACCAAGTCTACGAGAAAAAGGCAAGCCGGATTCCTTGAGGAAGAAAGAACTGCGAGAAGCGAAGCAAGACTCCAATCTACTACGGCAAGACCTATGAGCGAGGCTGGGACGCGCCAAGGAAGAAACAACCCAAAAGGCGCACAAGGACAAGATCCTATGCTATCTTCAGCGGGTCTACAAAAAGACAAGGCGACAAGTCGGGAAAACAAGCCACGACAACTCGAAGCAAGACTCAAGCTACTACGGCAAGACCTATGAACCTTGAGCTAGGGACCTAGCGCCAAGGAAGAAACAACCAAAAGGCACAAGGACATGATCTATGCTATCTCCGAGGCGGGTCTACAAGAAGATAAAGGCGACAAGTCGGGAAAACAACCACGGCGACTCGAAGCAAGACTTCAATACTATCTACGGCCAAGTCTATAGAAAAGGCGAGCTGAATCATGAGGCGAAACAACAACGTGTCATAGAACATGACTCCAAACAACTCGGCACGAGTCTACAAAAGGAGATAAGAGCCGGAAGCCTAGGGAAAAACTCTAAAAAGGCGCAATCACAACAAGTCATCGAGGGAAAACACCCAGGATGACCACCTCAAAACAAGCGAGAGAACAAACTACAACAAGTACGCACGAAGAGATTAGAATCATACAAGAAGTAACAATTGCAAGATGGATAAAGGGACGGACATCTTTATTCAACATCTTGAAGATTACAAGTTACATGGGAAACAACTCCCTACAAGATACAAAGAAGACTCGGATGCACGGGAGCCCAACAAGAACTCCCATTACAAGATACAAAAAAGACACAGGGCCCTACAATCCTAAAGAGTACAACACGCGGGCGGGGAGAAACCGACATCCACGGCGAAGAAGACGGAGCGCGGGACGTATCCCCGAACCCCAAGAGCACGAGTCTCAACAACTTTCGGGGCTGCCGAAGTCAAGACCCTTGCGCCCAAGTCCATAAACACACGGAGCTCAAAGAACCCCCGACGGCGGCAGCGAATGGACCCCGGGATCAAGATAAGCGACTGGCGAAGAAAAGAACCCTCTGCGAAGGCTCCAGGAGTTCACCATGTCGCGGCGGGATGAAAAGAGCCCAAAGGGGCGCTCAACTCCACAAAGTAGAAGGAAGCGCACCCAAAGAGCACCATCTTCAGCAATTCCTCAAAAGGCACAACCTTCCCCGAGACGCGGCGGCGACCAATACGGTTGGGAAGCTGGCATATGTCTACCAACTGGCGGAAGTAGACCAAAGAGGCTCGGGAGGGTAACCAAAAGAACCCTACGACCCACACCAAAAAAACGAAGGAGGAGAGGAGATCATCTTAGATCACAAGACATCGCACTCACTCCCGGACTTTCGGTGTGGAAGGCTAGCTTGCGAATAGCTTCTTGCCGCTATTCCCGATCACAAGACATCCCTCACTTTCATGAGAAGAACTCTAGAAGGCTAAAAAAGGCGCCGGGAGGATGATCTAACTCACTCAAGAGAACCGCCATGGATGAAGCTCGGAAAGAAGCTTTTTTTCTAAAGAAGAGAGAAAGTCAAGAGGAAGAAGAAGCGAGAGAAAGAAGAAAGACACTCTGGTTTCTCCTTGAAGCAAGAAGGGCCATATTTATAGGTGTTGTGGTAACCAACTGCAAATTAAACACCGTCAACACAACACCAAAACAACCTAGAAATAGGGATTTCAACTAACATATTCCAAAGTTTTGGTGTTTATTTGGACTTGCGGGTACCAACTCAAGAATAACCACTTTGGGCCAAAAATACAAAAAAAAGAAATAAAAACCAACAAGTAGAAAAAAGCCCAAAGAAGCAAATGGCAAGCCCAAACAAGAATCGGGACAAAGCGTCAAAACCGAGGCGGGGGCCAAGACCACGGGCGACTTTTCACGGCAAGGAGGCCCGGCTGCGAAGCCAGAGCGGAGGCGAGGGCACGGCAAAGCGGCAAGCGCACCACAGTGCGGCCGCACCTATCTTGAAGCGGTTCGAGCCCAGCCGGGGAGGCGGTTTGTTACCTTCCATCGAGCACTACCGGCGTTGGATGGTCGGTTTGGCAGATTTGGAAGGTGTTCTTAGGTCGGTTTTGGTGTTTTTAGCACTTAGACTCCTCCCCCTTGTGTATAAATAGCTCCCTCCTTCACCTCTCTCAACAACAATTCCAAGGAGAAACCAGTCCACTTGTGCAGAGAGAGTAGAATTAGTTCTTCTTCTTCTACTTCTTCTTCTTCTTCTAAATTCTAGAGAGTGAGAGAGGGAAAAGCTAGAAATAAGCTTTGTTCTTTCTACCGGAGTTGCGGTTCGCCCCTCGGTGTTCAGCGGTTCCTAGGAGGACGCAGTGCGGACTTGTCGGTACCCGCCGGCTTGTGTACCTCTGCAAGCTACTTACACTTTGGTAAGGAGTCTTGTGATTATCTTGAAGCTATTTAATTTCCTCGTATATTTCTTAGCATTTGTAGACTTGCGGGATTGGTAGGTGTCTCGTTAAGGTGTTAGTTCTTGGTGAAGGAACTCTTTAACCGGGGAACCTTGGCTAACATCAGAGCTGTGACCAATAGTGCAAGCGTGGTGTTTGGACTAGCGTTCACCTACCTTTGAAGCATCCATGGTTGAGGGGGTAGGCGGAATTTGGGTCGTGACAAGCCTTGGCCCAGTCCCCTTGAAATCCCCCACGTTAAATTTTGTGACGTGGGAGCTAATGCTTGGGAAGGCTGCACGGTGGGCGTTGGCGGTGCCGAAGTGAGTAGACAACGGACTTTAGAAATCCTTTGCTGGAAAACTTAGCCTATAGATACCTTGCTACTCTTAGAAAACAAACCCTTGCCTTAGGTTGACACGGGGACCGACAAAAAAGCCTGGCTGGCAGCGACCGGCCCTGTGTAAAAATACGATACCACAGCACACCCAGGGTGAAGTGCTACTTGCGGTATTTCGATGCGCTTTGCGGATTTCTACGTGTGCGTTAAGAAACACCAACAAGCATTTACGGTGCCGTTCTTGCGGGACGGTTGTCATAGTTATATTTTGAGCCTAGTCGACTGTGGATGGTAGTAGTATCCTTTTAAACAAAAATACCAAAAACAATCCACATTACTCATGCAGCAACCTACCCTACAAATCTGTCGCTCTAAAGGGTGAGCTCGTAGAACCACGCCCATCTGCGAAGCCAATCACGACTTCAGAATATGAGCTCATACGGCTTTATAGCCATGGTTCGGGCCAGAGCCTTTTTAGGCTCGGAATATGAAAACCCCTACCATCACTTAAGGGAGTTTGAGCAGCTGTGGCTGCGACAGTGCGGGCATGACACACGCGACGCTGAGGTGGAAGTTGTTTCCATTCTCTCTCTCGAGGGGCGACTCAATGGTGCGCCCATAGCGTAGGGTTGGTAAGCGGAGAATGGGAAGAGCGTGAAGCAGTTACGTGTGGCGTTCTACCCTTTATCGAATCGCGGCCTGCGACAAGAGATACTCAACTTCCAACAAATAGAGGGTGAAACCTTAGGTGCAGCCTGGGACGGTTTACCAGCTTACACGATCGGCCCGGACACTTGTCCATACCAAACCACGTGCTTTTACGGCATTTACGGCTAGGATTGCACGGGGCAAGCGCCTGGCGCTTGATTTGCTTCTTGGGAGGGTCATTTGCACATAAAACTATAGCGGAAGGAGAAGCTCTCCTAAACCGTATTCTTGAGAATACTCCTCCTCGTTAGAACCCATCCGTGTAGAACCCAAGCGAAACCGGAGGAAGTCTCTTCGGCTAACGTGAAACCGTTAAACCTATAGAGACCCTCGCTGAACGAGAACTCAAGGAGACCGCATGCAAGGATCTCCCGTTCTTTGAGGTTGACTTTCTTGAACAATTCGGTGACACCTCGAAGTACGAACAATGGAAAAACCACTGTCGGCTAGCCACTGAACAACCCCCTGGATAAACTCTTTCTCCGGGGAGTCTATTAAGGAGCTAACGGCTATAATGAGCACGGAATGGTTGCGAGAGGAAGGACCTTCTTTCGAAGAAATTCGGATAAGTGGCCCCTCTACACCAATCCATTGCGAATATCGGGAAACTTGGTGGAAGTCATGTATAACCCTCTTGTGGGGATAAACATAATGTCCAAAACCTTCGCACATGCTTGTGACGAGGAAGGCTTACAGGACCCCACGGCCACGGACCTTGCGCATAGCACCACGTACCACCGTAAAAAGCCATGAGGTTATACATGAACAAATCTTCGGTATCTGGGAATGTCAAGTTGTCTTTGGATTTTCATATTTTGATATCCAAGACTACGACATCGATCGGGCATCCCTTGGAGAAGATTCTTGATTTATCGGCATCAGGGGATTTAGATGTCAAACTCGGGGAAGAAAAAAGTTTTCTATCCCAATTACTTCGAGCCAAAAACTTCGATATGAGAACCCTTCCATGAGCACGACATGCCGAGGAGGTCATGGGAGTTATGCTATATGAGAACCGAAGCAGGACCTAGAAAAGACGTCCAATTCTTCATTGAAGAAGAGGGGCGATTCGAAGGAACTCATAGAACTTCCCAAAGAGGAAGAGCTAACTTCGGCCTCAGTTGAGCTTAAACCCCTACCCCCGGGCCTACGCTATGTCTTCCCGGCGATTCACAAGCTCCTGTCATCATAGCGATAAGCTTAGTGACTAGGGAAACTACCCGGCTAATAGCCGTCTTAGAGAAAACACCAGATCGGTCTTCGGTATTCCCTTCAAGATCTAAAAGGGGTAAGGCGAGGCACTATGCACACATATCGCAATCCTATTGACCTGCCAGTACCCCCATCATGCGAACCCAGCGCAGGCTCAATAATGCGATGCGTGAAGTCATGAAGAAGGAAGTTCTCAAGCTTCTTCGCAGGGATTATCTATCCCGTACCACACGGTGATTAGGTTAGTAGTCAAGTGGTCCCTAAAAGGGAGGAATGACAGTCGTTGAGAACGCTAAAAACGAACTCATTCCATAAAAGACAAGTCACAGGGTGGAGAATGTGTATTGATTATAGAAAACTTAACAAGGCAACAAAGAAAGATCACTTCCGCTGCCCTTTATTGATGAAATGTTGGGCGGTTAGCCAAAACATTCTTTCTTCTGTTTCCTTGCGGGTATTACGGCTACCACCGGATCGATCCCACCACGATGACGAGCAAGACCACGTTCACATGCCCATACGGAACCTATGCCTACCGTAGAATGTCATTTTGGGCTGTGTAATGCACCTGTTTCTTTTCAGCGATTGCATGATGTCTATCTTCTCGGACATGATCGAAGAGATCATGGAGGTCTTCATGGATGACTTCTCATTCTATGGTAAGACTTTGAAAGTTGTACGAAGAACCTAGACCGGGTCTTGCAACGATGCCAAGAAAAGGACCTAGTATAAGCAGGGAAAAAGTGCCATTTATGGTCGAGAAGGCATCGTTCTTGGGCACCTCGTGTTCGAGAGGGGGATAGAGGTAGACAGAGCCAAAATAGGCGTTATTGAAAAGCTACCACCCCGGTGAATGTCAAAGGGATCCGTAGCTTCCTAGGTCATGCGGGTTTTATAGAAGATTTATAAAAGATTTTTCACAAATCGCTAGACCCCTTCGACGACCTGGCTAGCCAGGACGTACCCTTTGACTTCACGAGATGAGTGCATGCACGCTTTGAAACCCCGAAGAAAGCACTCATCGTAACTCCGATCATCCAACCCTTGGATTGGTGGGTTGCCATTTGAAATCATGTGCGATGCTAGCGACTATCTTTGTTGGTGCGGTCTTAGGCCAAACCAAAGACAAAAGCAACATGCCATCGCATATGCTAGCAAAACTGACGGGAGCCCGACTTAATTATGCTATGAGAAAAAGAGCTCACGGCAGTAGTCTTTCACTATCGAGAAGTTTCATTCTACTTAGTAGGCGCAAAAATAATCGTCTACACCAGACCACGCTGCCCTTAAGTATCTTCTCACCAAAAGGATCACGAAACCTCGCTTGATCCGCTAGATTCTTCTTCTCAAGAATTTGACATAGAGATAAAAGATAAAAAGGGAGTAGAAAATACGGTTGCGGATCATTTGTCACGTATGCGGGTAACTAACATACAGGAATTGCCAATCAATGACTACTGCGTGACGACATGCTACTCAAGGTGTCGGATGTCAACCCATGAGTGCGCCAAACATTGTGAATTACATGGTTGCGGGTTATGTACCACACAGGGAGAACAAGCGGAAGCTCAAATGGAGCGACGGCACCTATGGGGCTGACCCATATGCGTACGAGGTGTGTGTGGGCGGCCTGGCGAGAAGATGCGTACCAAGGGAGGAAGGAATGCGGATCATTGAAAAATGTCATGCATCTCCCAGCGGGCATCTAGGGTATTCGCACACAAGCAAAAATTTGGCGTCGCGGATTCTTCGGCCGGCGATGTACGGCGACACGAAAGAGTTCATCGGAAGATGCTACAAGCGCGAGAAGGCGAGGGGAACATCCGCATTTCGCGATGCAATGCCCTACATTACAACCTTCAAATAGAAATATTTGATGTGTGGGGCATCCACTACATGGGGCCATTCGAGAAGTCCCATGATTGCGGTATCCTAGTGGCACGACTACGTGTCGAAGTGGGTAGAAGCACTACCATGCGAGAGCTGGCGATGGAAAGCTGCGCGCCAAAGATGTTCCATGAAATCATCTTCCCGTGCCGAACGCCATGCATGATGATCAGTGGCCGGAGGATCGCATTTCAAGGACAAATCATTCAAGGCATTCTTGAAGGAGCTTGGCACTCGGCAATATTGCTACCCCCTATCATCCGCCAAACCGGCGGGCAAGCCAAAACCTCAAATAAACAAATCAAGAACATCTGCGAAGGCGGTCAACAAGATGGGGAAAATTTTGGAAAAACAAGCTAGGATGCTCTACGGGCATATCGGATAGCTTACAAAGCCCCATCGGCATGTCACCTTAATCGGGTGGTCTATGGCAAAACCTGCCATTTACTAGTTAATTTGGAGCATCGAGCTCATTGGGCCATCAAGAAGTGGAATATGGGCGTCAAACTCATTTGGGAAGAAGCAAGTCGAGACAAATCTACGAACTAGAAGAATGGCGAGAAAAGGCGTACCATAGTGCAAAGCTCTACAAAGAGCACAAAAAAAGATGGCATGATCGGCGCATCAAGATCAAAAGGAATTCACCACGGGTGACAAAGTACTCCTATTCAACTCGGGTGAAACTATTCGTGAAGGGAAGCTAAGGAGCAAATGGAAAGGACGGGTACACCGTCATCAACACGTCACCACATGGCGCGATCACAATCAAGATAGCCTTGGTGAGATACAAAAGGTAAACGGTCGGCGCCTTAAGCTTTCTTGAGCGGTGTCGATCTTAACAAAGCTCGATAGAATAGATTTATGCTTTGAAAATTAATTTGTGTTGATCAGCATATAAAAAAATATATATATATATTTACAATTAAAATTGTTACAACTAAAAAATAAAATAAAATAAAATATATATATAAGGTAATAATAAAATATAAAAGTTATCTATATATATTTTGCTATCACTTTAAATAAAGCTTTTTTTTTTTTTACTAATCTGCCATCACTAAAATCTGGTCAAATTCTACAAAGGAATATTTACCTTCTAAATTAATCAAAGTATAAGCTATTTTCAAAAATTTGAATTTGAGGATCAATTAGAGATCGGCAAGAAAGGAAACTC
The DNA here is from genome assembly GCA_015847255.1 of Hyparrhenia diplandra. Classification (NCBI taxonomy): domain Eukaryota; kingdom Viridiplantae; phylum Streptophyta; class Magnoliopsida; order Poales; family Poaceae; genus Hyparrhenia; species Hyparrhenia diplandra. The sequence continues at coordinate 39,398 of JADLZK010004707.1, forward strand.
TTCTCGTAGCGGCAAGCGCCAGTTCAAAACTTTGAGAAAAAGGAAGCAAATGTGGGCGAAAACCCGAGCCGGGGACACGAGGGGAGGGCGCACCTTGGTGCGCGCGCACCTAGGCGGCTGGCCCGGGTGCAGGAGCCGTCGCCTTCTTCTTTCTCACAAACCACACTAGTAAAAGTTTGCTCCGCCAAATTTTGACTTGCCAAACGAGAGAGGAGAAATTGTCCTATAAAATCCACCCTCCTCCTCTCCATTCTTCACACCACTCCTTCTTGCTCTTCTTCTCTTCTCAAATCTTCTTCTTCCAAGCCTAAACAAGCAGCAAGGCTCTCTCCAAAACCTCATGGCCTTAGTACCCTTCAATAGGAAAAGCCATGACTTTTGCCTCAGTATATGGAGAAGAACCCAAAAAGAGACCTTGCCCTCTTACCTCCCCAGTTGAAACTTCAGACACCAAAGAAGAGGAAGGTAGGCGGCAAAGGAAAATGTCCCCATAGAAAACCAAGAAGAGACAAAAGCATACTCTAATGTCCCAACAAAGCCTCTCTCCAGTTTCTTCCAAAAATCCAGCTCTTGTTTCCCATACACTTTAGAGCAAATGCCAAATGGGGAATGGAAGAATCGGGTTCCCAAAAACCTCGAGATCCGGGGGCAGCCAAAAGGATTCTTGGGGGCGACATTGTGCCTAAAAAGAGGGTCCTACATTTGAGAGTGTGCAAAAGAAGATAGCTAAACTCTCAAACTTCATCCAAATCTTAGAGGCGGTGGCGGAAGGCATAGCGCCAATATCCACTTTGTTGGCGGTCATTATTAGTA
>JADLZK010004708.1:0-14688 GCA_015847255.1 Hyparrhenia diplandra
TTGATGTACTTCCGTTTCGATTGCATTATTGCTCACGCCGTGACCAAAATGCTTTACGTCCGCGAGGAAGATGCCAAATTAAGTCATTGAAGAGCAGCCCGGTGGCGAATTAGTGACAGGCTGAAATGCGTCATAGAGCCCAGCGTCACATTTGATGCACCATGGCGAATCATGGGGAATTTCATTAAAGCAGAAGTGAAACGCACTTGGCGAGCAAACGTGGTCATGGAACAACTCATCTTCTAAGCCGAAATATGCTCATTTTTGTCATGGGAAGTATTGGCGCCCGCGTGAAGCGTCGATAAAGGTCCCACGGATTTAATTCGTCTAGCAACTCTCTAATAAACAAGATTGTCCTCAAACACCAAGACAAGTTTTTTTTTTTTTTGACACACTTTTGTTTCTCACTCATGCGCGTGGGGAAGAACTTCACGATCGGTCACCCATCCCCAAATTTCTATAAGCCAAAAGCAGCTTAACTTTTAGAGTTCTTTCGATTGGGGCTTCACGGAAAAGTTGGAACTTATTTGTAATGAGTATTCTATCCCGATCTTATTAAGCCCCTAAACCAGGATATCACATGCTCTCACCTTAGGAGACCTGGGTGGGACCGCGGTGGGGAAGCCCACACAATGTGGTGGCCCACCAATTTTTTTTCTTCTATGGGACCCGGGGTCGGGCGTGAAGCGTCGGTCATAGGGCCACATACGGCATGGGTCCAAGGTAGTGGGGCCCACCTGACTACTCCCACTTATGCGGTTAGTGGTCGCGTGGTGATGGGGCCGGTGATTGGCGATGGAAGGCAAGTGAAGTGCGTAGGACTGGCGCCAAAGTATATGGTGGCCCGCGATTCTATCGAAGGGAACCAAGCACAAATGGGAGCCCACAAGGGCGTATTGAATGCCATGTGGTAGTGGGACCACTATATGTCGTCGGACCATGATGGTGGGGTCCATGTCACCACGATAACCTGCGATGCCACATTGTTTGTATGTGGTTCTATCAGGTGGGGGCGGTGTGGTGGTGGGGGCCGATGGTGGTGGGGCCCTGGTTGATGTGGAACACACCACACATAGGAGCGGGACGATGCGATTAATGGGACGGCTCATCGTGGGGTCACCGTCGTCTTTGTTGGGACCATGGAGGTGGGGGGCCACGTTGGTGGAATCACCCGCAGTGGCCTGGCAACATGGGACTGTGTGGGTGGGGCCCCATCACCCGCACGTTGGAGTGGACCATGAAGGCGCCAACATGTGGGACCAAGGTGGGACCCACAAATGTGGGATATTATATTGTGTTGTTGAAGCATGGACATTATTGTTTTTTGTGGCGATGAGTATGTTGTTTTTGTGTGAAAGTTTACATTCATCATTGGTTCCCCACCAGATATAGCGGGAATGATTATCTATGGCCGGATAGGTTTATTGTTTTGTGGCCGGCTCTATTGCTTTTAGATCATTATTTTTTTAGCGGCTTGGCTCCATCACTCATGATACCTGGCTTGGACGAATTTACAAAATTCGTCCAGAAACCTCTGATTGCATGACGAAATTTCAAATCGTCACAAAGGGAAATGCGTCATAGAAGATCATATTTCTACTAGTGCTTCGGGCAAAATGCTTCGAGGGGAGGCTTGACATGGACATACTTGTTGGTGCAGCGACCAGCAAAGAGACACAACCAACTACACCTATTCGCAACACCTTATGATGTCCCAATTCCATTTGTGTGTTGAAGATTACGATGGCGAAGCAATTACCGAAACAAGTAGTCTTGCTTTTTATCAAAATGAGTGGGGTTTGAAAAAATGCTTTGAAGGCTTTTAGTTCAAAGTATATCAAATTAATACCAAGCAGGGGGATGTCTTGTCATTTGTATTTTGTACCCCCTCAACTTGATTTGTGTTGGTGTAAAAGGAAATGTTTGTTTCATGGTATTTCATCACTACAATCCAACAACCACTACACACATTTTGGGACCCGATTTTTTGATTTTTTTTTTGAGTTAGGAAACAAAAGCGACCTCAAATAAAAGGTACCACTAAATGCAATCTTTCAAGTGCCATACCGGTTAATCAATTTGACAAAAACAAAAAAAAAAGATAAAAAGTCCAGCCTAACCAAGACTATATCCGGGCCTCTCCTGCGGCCATCAACTCCTGGCCACATACTTGAATCTAGAGCCATGACTCCCCGTGCCACACCACGTATCTTGAGCCATGCCTCATGCGCCCGAGGTCACCATACGTGCACTCCTCCCACGGCGTATCAGTTCGGAGCGCTCTTCCCCACTAGATTTGCCTCCGATTATTGCTGCGTGCCTTTAGATCTGGCGAAGGCTCCTCCCTCTTGGATCCACCACAAAACCTTTGCCAAATGGCTTGCTCATTCACGCTGGATCCCCAAAGGTGGAACCATGCAGGAGGGAGGAGGGAGGGGACGCGGTTGAGATGGGAATTCGAGGGCGTGCTGCCACCGGGGAAAGGCCTGTATGGTTGCCTGGCGAACCATGCCATGGGAGGCCCACGTCCTCACCACTGGGAGAGAGAGAGAGAGAGGAGATGTGTGTTCTGATGAGGGGAAGGACGGCCATGGCAGCATGGCAACTTTTACCGGGGCCTAGTTGCGGTGGAGGGAGGTTGCAATGGTTTTGGCCATGGCTCAAGAGTGGTTGCAGTGGTGGCCGTCCACATGGAGGATTCCAATCTGGTTTTCTTCTGTAGTAGTTATTTGCACTGCTATTTTGAATGTCATGGGTCCCTTTTTGTTTTTGAATGCCAACCGTTTGCATTGGCTTCCTGTATCAAAGGTGCTCCACTAGTTGGTGTTCCACTAGTATCAGTTATGATGCGGTCAAAGTCTCTTTTTCGAGCTTTTAGAGATAATAGATTGTTGGTTTTCAAAAATAGTGTGATCATTGCTCTTATCTATACTTGACACAATTTCTATCAAGTAGCACACACAGGGTACATAAATTTGTTTCTAGATGATCTTAGCTACATGCAATGCATTAAATATCATGCGGACCATGAAATAGACTATGGGTTGTGCGATCTGTCTTTTATGTCTGTGCTGTAAGTAGTACCTTAAGATGATCACCTTGTCTGTAGGTTGAACATGCCCTAAGATTATCCACGTTTCTTGAGCACCATGGAATTCTACAATATTGGGTCCTAAGTTTGACACTGCTAATAAATTACAGACAGCGTAATAATTATACAAAAAGCGTAAACATTAGACAATCCCTACTCCCTCGGTAATGGGTATTAGGGTCGTTTAGGACAGGATTACGTTTACCAAGGAGTGAATTATTAGGGTGTAATTTTTTATTTGCCTAATAAATATGGAACAGTTGCATTGTAGACACTAGCATCTCCTTGGATGATTGACTACTGCGACACATCTCGCAGCTAAGAGGTAGACGAGTTTGCAACCTGCCATGGTGAGCAGCTAGGAGTGGACGAGCCATTAATGCGGATGGGAGAACTAAGCGATTAGGGGGGTACTTTCGTGCCAAAACCACTGCATGCAGCCACGGATGACTTCCTTTCTGCTCTTAATAGTACCTCCCAACTTGTATTTAGTTATTAAAGGAATAATTAACTTGGGTAATTAAAAGAAATAATTAACTCGACGTAATAATTAAACAATCATGCCATGGCATTCTAGAAACATCGTATTAATTAAAGGAATAATTAACTCAAAGTTGGCCAGGCCTAGCAAGCGCACGGAATAAACAATCCTGCCTCTCAACTTGTTGTGTGGGTCGAAAGTGCCCATAGAGGATCAAATGGATCGTCATGTCAGGAACCTAGAAGTTGTTTAAGTTGGCCCAAAGTGGCCAAGGTTCAAATGGATCGTATTGTCATCACGTAGAAGCGCTGCTCTTTTTCTTTCAAAAACTATACTTTTGCTTTCCGAACTTTCCGCGAAAATCAGTTTTCCTCATCAACTCTAGGAAACTATCTCTCTCAACTTTTTTCAAACCTCGAGAGCTATTTTTGGGCGGTTTTTCACGGTGAAGGGTTGTTTTGCTACAGTTATATTTTTTCTCTCTTTCTTTTTTTACTTATTTTTGGCTAAATCTTTGAAAAATTGACACAAACCGGATCGATTCGGGATGACGCGTGGGGGTGGCGCTGGCGGCAGCGACTCTAGGGGCAGCGGCGCAGGGAGAGAGGGACGAAGGGAATAAATTTTCTTTTATTGCTTGTTGACACGAGAGAGAATCTGAGACCCATTATTTTTTATAGCCCGACTAATGAGACTTATAAACCAATCAACCTCTAAAGATTTCCTTATAGAGTTGGAATACCTTTTACAAGCAATCCTATTTTTTTTTTTCTAACAAGGGGTCTTCCTCATAGATTGGAATATCCCTTGCACACCAAAAAATTCTAAAATAATCCTAACCAAACTCTTTCTTTATATGCGCATTAATTACGAGAATCCAGCGGAGGAGGGAGGAGCTTTGGCGGCGGCATCTTTCCCTGCCGGTGGCGGCGCTGCCTGCCCCTTAGGCCTCATTGGGCTGTCATCCTAGGCCCTATCTCACGGCATGTGACATCTCCCCCACCTCTCCGGTTTGGCGTCCTCATTTGGATGAATGTCCATTGACACGGAGAAAGATCTGCATCACGGCATGATGAGCTCTACCTGACGGAACCGGCTTCCGTGTACAGGGTTCCTCCAGGATGATGTTCTCTCTTGGGTGCGTAAAGGTGCGAGAACTCAAGAGATAGTGGAGTTGCCCGATGTAGCGTGGTAGATGTACTAGTGCTAAAGTTGACAAGAACGTTCGGCGGCTTTCGCATTCAAGTATACATTGCATAATCTTGAGCTATATATAGGAAGACCCGCTGAAGATTTGTTGTTAAAAGTGCTTAGGGACCCGATCAAGCAAGGCGGCAATGGGAGAAATTCATGAAGGCATCTGTGAGTGCGCATCAATGGCTCGAAGATGAAGTGGTTGTTGCTAAGAAGGGCTGGTTTTTATTGGCCTACTATGATGGCCGATTGCTTCGTTACTACAAAAGGCTGTGAAGAGTGTCAATGGTTTTGGGAATATTCAGCTAGTGCCAGCTGCTATGCTTCATCCTATCATCAAAAATCATTGGCCTATCCATGGAATGGGATTAGACTTTATTGGATAGATTCATCCTCCATTTTCGAAGGCATAAGTTCTTGTGAAGCTTTTGTGGGCTCATCGAATATGGGAGCATGCATGGTGCAACTAAGGTTCAGGTATGAGTTGGTGTATGGTCAAAATCGGTGTTACCCGTCGAGGATAAATTTGGATGCATATGTTTGATGATTAATTTTAATAAAATAATCATAGTGACAAAGATTAGTATATACATAAGTATACATCGGCAAATTATTTTTGACAATGTGTACACACTTTTACAAAGTTTGCTGTGGCTGAGCCTATGACCTATGGGCCCTACAGCTTATAATACTGGCAGACTCATTAAAATGATTTCTTGGATAGATATTCAGCTTGGCCGTCACATATCTTTTCACCTTTCCTATCCATCTGTTGAAGAAATTTCTCTTCTTCTCTTGCGATGTTCCTGTCCTTTGGATGACTTCGGTCGTCAGCTTCGCACGCTTATTGGGTCGATCTTTTTCTATCAGTGAATTACGATGCGAGACCGCACCACAGCGAATGGAGGGGAGGGGAGATTCTTTTAGCGAACTCCACCTTCTTCCCGTTGGGGCTCCTACGCTTCGATTTGGAGGCTCGTCGCTGACCCCACCCACCCGCGGCGCTGCTGGCGCCAAGGCCTCCCGCTCTCCGCGGCCCGGTGCGGCCCGGCTAGCGAGTCTACCTGCCACTGCCTCTGCTCCGAGGCGGCGCGGGGCCGCGATCCAGCGGCCGCGTAGCCGGGTCAGCGCGGGGAGGGATCTACTTCGGCGCTGTGTGGCGTGGTGTCAACCGGGGCCTGCGTCACCTACGGGGGCAGAAGGCGGTGGTGGTGGCGGCACATCCTGTGTCACCAGGAACCCGATTGAGGCGATTCTTTGGCAAACATCCTTCGCTCTCTGTGCTCCTCACCGTATAGGGTTCGTCATTTTCCGCCGATTTCTTCCATTTCCACCGTCAATCTCTTGTAATTAGTTGTGTATATGATGATTACATTTGTGGATTTGTTTTCCCCTCTTCCATTTTGTATCGTTCTTGATTTCTCTCGCATCCTGGCATTTCATTTCGTCGTGTGGCACGGGAGATGTTCACATAGGCTGACGGGCGAGTCCCCAACAGAGGAGCGTTTAATTGCGGTTCGCCAGCCTTGCTCTTGCTTTGCCGGATGCCACTCTGCTGCGCCCGCCAGCTGCTGCGACCAGCCCGGCCGGCGGCCAGCGTCTCCCACTACGCCGCAGCGCCATGGCCTGCGGCGTGATGGGCGGCGGAGGGCGTGCGGCGCTGCTTCCCTCCGGGGCTGTGAAATTTTTTGCGAAATATCGCCGAAAATTTCGATATATCGCATTTTTTAGTGAGGTCGAAAAAATTTTTATATCGGTCAAAAATTTTTCGGCTAAATTCGTATTTCACTCAAAAAATTACAGCAAACCATCCTAAAATCTCTATATCCTCTAGTCTTAATAAAGACTTATTTTTTCAAATCTATTTAATTTTTCTCACTAACACATTCGATGATACTAACATATTTTTGCAAGTTGCCCACCGTGAGCCCATTGTATTATCACTTCACAACTTATGCGATATATTGTGTTGTTTCGTTCATGTTATATAAATTTGTGATGGAAGATGGATTTGGGAGTTTTTCTAGTGAGATGATGCCAAATTTTTTAAGCGCATTTTGAATTTGTTTTAAATTTGACCCGATATTTCGAAATTTCGAAATATCGCATTTTTTTAAACAATTGCGATATTTTTCTACGGTAGAAAAACCTAGCCTCGGTGGTGGATGCGGTGGTGTTGCACCTCGGCGGCGGGGAGGACAAGGCCTTTGCGCCAGCGAAGGCGCATCCACCGGCGGGTGTGTTTCACACTCAAAATTAGCTGCACGCCCGCTCCGCAGCAAAGCTGTAATGTTTAGCTTGCATACGATGTGCATCGATCATAGTTTTACATATGTAGTATCATGAGGTTTGGTACTTTCATACGATGTGCTAGTATCATGAGTCTGATGTAGCAGAGCTGTAGTGTCTGGCTTTAACTTCTAGGATTCAGCTAATGTTATTTACCACTTTGCTCCACCGTTTCTGTTCCCTTGTATATTCAAACTATTCTTGTGGCATGTGCTTGTCTGTACCTGTAAACAAAAATCACGTTTACTCTGTAGGATCAACTTGGAAGGGGTTGCTCTCCTTTCAGGATTCTTATTCATCATGCTAGGATTTGGTGCTGATGGTGCACCTTCATTAGTCAGACGAGAACAACTCCACCTTCTGTTGTAGGCATACTGAACATTCCTTACTCCACTAGTGGGTATTCTTACATAATCATGAAACTGGGACCGCTGCAATTTACAAGGGAAAGGCCTATCTGTTGCAAGTACTTCAGCAAGCCTCTCCTTCGCGGTATGTCCTTCACTTAACTTACAAGTATTTTAGGCAAACACTTTTTTTATGCCTTCTGTTTTACATCCAACAAACCACACCTGATGGAGAGCATGATGTTTGTCATTCCTTTTTGGATATTAATAGTGACTTGGTTTGCATCTGAAACTATATGATATGCACTCCCAAATTTGTTGTTTGTATGCAGATATTCCAAAAGTGCAAGTCTCTGCTTGACAACAACCACTCCTAATCAACTTGCCTCTGCTTTGTGGTGGTTTATGATTCCACTGAAGCATATTGGTGTGCCAGTACCTGAGATAACACTTACACTACTACTCTCATTGAGGTTCATCAATTTAGTATTTGACGAGGCAAGTATTTATGGTAACCACCAAAGTACCTTTTCTTTCTGTCTAGAAATATGCTCTGCTATTTTAGATCTAACTTTGGAGTATGAGTATGATATTGTTCACGTATTCAACTAGGTTCGCAACTCAGCTCTAGCGATTGTACCACGCTGGATAAATTGGAAAAAACTGACAGCTATGAAAACTATAGATAGTAAGTACCTTCTCCATATTGGGAAAATGCTTCTTGTGTTTGTAATTGGCTTTAACAGAACTGGTTAACAAACACTGCCAGAACCCAAATAGTCCAGACCTGCTAGCTGCTTGTGGAGCAGGAATCAAATACTAATTTCTCAATAGTTAAAGTGTTAAACATGCTGTTCATTTTTATCAGTGCACCTAAAATTAACCTAAATTGTTCAAATTCACCCTTGGACAATGTAATTTAGCAGGGGTAGACTTGCAGTATATGATTTCTTAAGCAATGAGTGGCATTTGTGTTCCAGTCTTTCAGCGTTGAAAATTTTGTCCATATGCATTCTTAAGCAATGATCACACACATTTCTAGAGAATTGTTGCAGTGGAATAATTTTTGTCATTCTGTAGCTAGCTAGGTATAACATTTTGAGTTTTTGACTGAGTAGAACCTGAAAATAACCTATGCTTGGTAGAACATTGTTGCGGTAACCAACGACATATTTTTTCCGTCAACTTACTACCATAAAGGGAGTAAAATTAAACCTTTTTATACTCATATACTTTTATCACTAATAAATTCCACTTGTAGTGTCTTGTATTTTATTTTTGCAGATTTATAATAAAAGCAAGCGGAAAATCGACAAAGTATGCCTTCGAGAAAGCGCATTATTGCAAAACCCAAGCCCAAGAGCAAATCGACCCAAAACATCAAATCTGGGCCGAGCACAGCCCGGCCCACAACTTTTCGAGGCGAAAGGCGACACCCCACGAGACGGGCGGGCGAGCCAGGGGGGGGGTGTAGCGCGCACCACGAATGCGACGCACCCTCCACGAGGCGGTTCGGCCCAACCTGGGGAGGCGGTTCGTGCACTTTCAAGCGGGGTTTCCGCCCTGCGTTGGTCGGTTTGCGCATACAAGGAAGGTTTACCAGGTCGGTTTTGATGTAAATTAGCACTTAGGCCCCTCCTCCAAGTGTATAAATAGGCCCCCTCTCTCCCTCTCTCAACACACACCACTTTGGAGTCCAACAAACCGGCAATCTCTCTCTCTACCACCTCTACCTCTCTCTCTTCTACTTCTTCTTTTCTTCTTTATTCTTTCTTAGTTAACACTTGGAGTAGAAGAGCTACAAAGGAGGGCTTGTCTCCTAGAAGAAAGTGCTTTTGGTAATACATCCACTCTATGGAGCATTCTTCTATTTGCCAAGTCTTATATTTATGTTCTTGGCCTAACTTATGAACTAGAGTATAGTTTTGTTCATGTTCTTGTGTTGGTATATGAACTAGCATATAGTTTACATATCATAATCTTGACATGTTCATTCTGGTTCATCATCGATCATCATATGCCTAACTTGATTAGAGGTGGGATATCGGTTCGTTGTTCCTTCGGGTTTGCTCTTGTTCTAGTCCGTCCATTCGGCCGAGTGGGGATCTGGGGGGGACAAGTAGTGCTCTAATATGCGGGCATGGTGCCGGGTATTACGACACTAGCGGATATGAGGGCATGCCACGGTTGAGGGTAGGCGGCTTGGTCGTGACAAGCCTTGACCGTCCCTTGAAATCCCCGCGTTAAGTATGTTACGTAGGAGTTCGTAAATGCTTCCTATCGGGCCCGTATGGTATCCAGGGGAGTCTCCCGCTATCCTAGACCTAACCATGATTAAATCAGTTTGCATATGATCCTAACTATTCATTTGTATGGCCATGACTAGATGCATTAGAACTACTCCATTAGGTTATTTAATTATTCATTTATTCTTTATCTATTTTCTTTATCCTTTTTCTTTGGTGGATTCTTAAGTGTGTGTCACACTATCCATGAACCGTTATTGCTTACCCCTGTTATGAACATTTTGGTCTAAGCAAACACATGTTCCTCTATTCAGATGCCATGCTAATTTATTAATCACATGCCTTCCTTTGGGAAAATATAAAAATAACGATACCCTGAATACTTCGGGTGAAATGCTACAATGATAGATCCGTCAAACTGCGGATGAATATCTAAGATGGCAAGATCTATCCCATTGGCGATTCCATTTTCGGATCACCGACATGGTGGTTTTACTTAAGGAATGTGGCGGCGCCCGGCGCTCTTATTGGGGATGGGTTTTTATACTTGTTTCCTTTGATTGCGTTAAGAAATGCCAACAAACATCCAAAGGAACCAGGTTGAAATTTGAGATGCGACAATCCTACACTGTCTTTTTTTGCGTTGTTGTTTTTTACGTAGTATTTAGAGTTTGGGCTATGTTGTAGTGCTCGAGTTGTGCTCTCGTCTTTGCGGCATGCGTGTGCTCTTGGGTGAGTTTCTAGGGGTGTAAAAGCTTTTTGGTCATATGGTTACTTTGGCTTTTTATTGATGAACCGGTGTGCTTGCTTGCCGATATATTGATTGGCACTTTGGTTTCTAAATTGATTTTGTTTTTCTTGTCCACGTAGGTTTTGTGCGGAAACTTGTTGTATGTAGAGTTATAGATATCCCTTCTCCATCTCCAAGCTCAAGCGACGGGGAGGACACTGTAAGCTCTAGCTCTCTCTATTCCTGTTTCGTGACGCCTTTTACCAAGAGCTATGCTTTTAAGATATTTCCACTTTTGCACGAGGCCATTTGTATCTTATTGTGTATCTAGAGTATTGTAGGTGATAGCTATGCCCCTAGCATTTTTGAAGATACTGCAGTTGCTAATTGTAAGTCCAAAAGTGGTGTTTTTTTTTTATAGAGTTTCAGAGGGTATTTTGTCAAGTAAAACATTCAGATATACAAATTGCAAATCACCGATAATGTAAATTGCAGATATTAGGTACTGCAATTGTAGTTCTCGGCATTTGTAATTTAAAATCTAGGCATAATTTAATTTAAGATGCGGAAAGCATGTCTAAGAGAGGAACCGAGTAGTCCACTAGGACCTTCATTTCTGTCTCTAGGCCTTTTCCTAGTGCCACACCAATCCCACCCCTGTTCTTAGCCGTGGTACTGGCTGGCAGGTACATGCTAAATTATTTTTGTTATTCTCTGAAATTCCACTCTCCTTTGATTAAGTGATAAGGTCATATGCCATTCTATGGTCCTTTGTAATTAATTGCAATCACCAACAATGCAAATTGCAAATGCCGAGCACCGCAATTTTTATTTATGAGGATATGCATGCAGTATGTCACCGATAATGTAAATGGCAGCCCTGCGTTTGTGTTTTTGCTAGTGCACTTTTGTGGTTTGGATGTTTGCATGCAGAAAATTCATTTCTTTGGAGATTTGAATGGCAGATATTTGATGTGACATTTGTAACATAGCTAGTGCTACTATGCTTTAGCTAGTCGAATGAGGAATGCATTTTTTGCTGAGCTGCATCTGGGCTGCTGGATGCTATAGTTCATCATATTAGTTTCTATAATACATGCTTGTTTTTGTGAGTGGTTGATATTGGTGATATTGATTGCCCAGCCATCGATCTATGACTGACTCCCAAGTTCACTTTGAAAAAATAGTGATCTATGACTGACATGCCAATTGATTCGCGACCATGGTGAATGACCTTCCAAGTTGTACTTGTTCATAGTACTTATATTGCTCTATTCCTATATATTAATCTTTTCTGTTCATGAAAACCAAAAAATGTTCAAATAAAGAGTTGTTTAATTGCAAGCGAGGAATAATGTAAATTGCAAGTATAGAGCACTGCAATTGTAGTTCTTAGTATATGCAATTTGGTTGTATGAGCTTGTTATATTATTTGAATTTTGATTTTAGCACGAAAACATTAGGTGATTCCCTACGAGGGTTGTTTTTCAGGTTGATTTTAGCCTCAAAGTTTGTTGATTGGTCCATGTACCAAAAAGGCTTACCAAGCACTCCATTGTGATTGATGGATGCGGTTGTCACCATTGGGCTAGAGTGTTTATGCAAGGTACCATGCTCCGCGATTCGGCTTCTATTTTGGAGCTCAGCTTTTGGGGCTTGGAAAGGTGCTATAACTCAAGGTTTGTATTCTCCTCTGTGTTCACCTTTGGTGAAAAATGCATGCAGGTCCAGCTTTGGATCAGACCAGTTAATAACTTTACCTTTATTGCTCTTTTATTAGGAGTAAATTGGAGATTCGAAATCTTGCGCAATTCACGGTATTTGACACGTGCAATATCTGTTGTTGTGACCTTTAATATTAAGTTTCAAACTTGTTTTACCATATTCTATTTGATTAAGCGGTAAAGGGAAAACACCTGTTAAGAAGGCTCCCCTACTTTAATAGTCTAGTGTACCTCCTTTTACAATGTTTGGGGATCTGAATTCTTTGCTGCATGATTCTCTGATGCACGCTTACTTTTGGTAGCCTCATCTTCTCTTTAGTAATCCATGTGTTGTTCCTGTTCTGGGCTTAAATGCATATCATCATTTACATGGTAGAACATGTCGTTTTGATAGTCCTAGTGTATTTGATTAAGCAGGGGCAAAGGAAGAAGCTAGGAGGTATATGTATTGCCATTTTTGTTGTTTTTTTTCTTGTCTGAACCAGCAACTTTTGCTAAACTAGCCATAATGTTATTGTGGTATTATACTCATGCTTTACTGACCACGATTGAAAGACTACTTAGCTCATCTTTTCATTTGGTTCGTACTAGGATTTCTCCTCTGCTTCATATTTGTTAGTCTGCAGTCAATTAGTTTGCCCTGAAATGAAAATATCTTGCATTCAAGTGCTCTATTACTATTTTTTACGTGCTGCTAATGAAAATAAGACAAATATAGAATTCAATTACACAAGGTAGCTGTTATCTCAGACAATTGAGTAAGTTGGATGGCATTATCATAACTTGCAAGACCAATTTGCATTAAAAATCTAGATTTTCCATTTCATTAACTCCTTCGGCGTGGACCTGCAAAAAATTTGTTAAAACTGTAATCTTGTTTTTGGCACCTCTTTTGTCCTTGTATTGTCCCTCGTAATCAATAAAATTTGTTAAAACAAGATACAATGTTCAAATTGCTATGACATTATTGGAATCCCTATAAGATCACTTGGCGCCGGGGGCTTATAGCGAAATGTAAGCCATTCGCTTTAAGGCCGATGGGGCGGTAGGCCCTCGAGGCCGTGGAGCAAAAGTCATCGCGGGGTCCCTACGATACAAGACCTCATAGTAGAAGAAGGGACCTGCGATACAAGACAACAAAGTACAAAATGACGTAAACTGATTCCCTATATAAACCTTGTCTTTGAAGCCTTTTTGAAAGTAACACTTTTTCGCGAGGAGGTCGAGTGGGCGTTAGGCCCTCGAGGCCGAGCATGAATCATCATAGGACTTGGCGAATTGTGTTTGGATTGTCCCTTGTCTTGGTACTTTATATTGTATTTTTTTTGTTGATTGTGCTGTATAGTCCTTGTCATGCCCCCTTGTATTGTGCCTTCTATTTTGCCTTGCACTATGTAAAAAAGGCTGTTGGCGTTGAGGGCATCGCTGGCGCCAGAAATCGCTGCCCATTAGGGCCCTCTAAATGTCTGACTTGCCGAGACCTGTCCGTAGCGAGCGTCTCGCAACAGGCTTAATCTGAGACGGGATTTCGTGCGTCTCAAACTTCCCGGCCTGAGCCCTTGTTACACACGCGCCGCGGAACGCTTGTGTCTGGGGTTTTGCTCGACCGTGGTCTACGTATCTACAGACATTATTGTCAAAGATGCGCATCGCACTTCTAGAAACGTCATAGACCCGCGGCATCGATGTCGGCAGCCTCGAAATGTCATAGACCCGCGGCATCGAATGTCGGCGTACGCGTCCAAAAGTAGTGACGACGGTATGAACAATAGTTCGAATGCGACGATACACAAGAAGGCGTCTATGCACTAACGCACACCCATGACGCTTGGGCGCATCGCCGCCTCAATGTTATCCATTCCGCTGCACACCCGATCACTATAAGGGTGCAATAAACCGTTATTCAAATCTGAGACGTGTTGAACGTAGCCGAGCTGTGATATCGCCGTTACTTACAGGGCGCTGGTACACGTGCCGTAATCGGCCTCTGAGAGCTCTGACGCGGTTAGATCGCTCGTATCAACTACACTCCAGTTCCGCGTGGCGCTTGTTTTGTACTACCGTCGTGAACCTCCACGCACCGGGCGGCTTCCGTGGGTGATTCGTTACCGAAACTTCGTCGAGAACTAGGGCCGCATGTTTAAAACGATCGTCCGCAATGTGCCCCGTGTTCTGGCGATTTGTTCAACAGGTGTCGGGGAGTAACACCACGAGAGCTTCTGAGGACAGCGTTTTAGTAAGCTGTCTGCGTTCCTTTCCGGCTATTACAGGCGTTCTTTCGTAACCCGTCCGTGGGATTTTAGTCGTTTTTCAGGCGACCATTTTGATTCTACCACATTGTAAACGTGCGTATTTCCCGGACGCTTGTTGGGTGTTTTGGGCGTTTCTTCGGTTTACTCGTGAGACATTTAGTCGCGAAACCTTCTGGCGTGCATCGGCCGGTACCGTGGTCTATACATAGATAACAGGACCGTTTCAACTATGCGTAGAAATAAAAAAATGGTAGACACGGCAAACACAAATAATACGGATGGGCCAGTCGATCACAAACAAATGGCGAGCGGCAGCAGCATTGCAAATTCAGGT
>JADLZK010004709.1:0-42670 GCA_015847255.1 Hyparrhenia diplandra
ATGGCACATGATTTGTATTTGGTTTATCGTATGGGAAGATATATACATATGTTTTTTAGTTATTTAAAATATTCAAATTTATTTAATTAATTTTAAAACACTATTTTTACATTTGTAAGCATTAACATACTACACTAATCGGTACTATTGATTGCTTTATTATTATTATTATTATTATTATTATTATTATTACTACTATTATTATTATTATTATTATTATTATTATTATTATTATTATTATTATTATTATTATTATTATTATTATTATTAATTAGTACTAATGCTACACTAATTACATAAAAATTAAAAACTTCACGTAGGACTTGTTCCTGCGATCGCATGAGCGCAAGAACCACCTAAAACAAAGCTATGATTTGAAATTTATGAGTTTTTGAAATTATTGGCAAAACTATAAATAAACTCCTAGGAGAGAGAGAGAAGGAAAAATTTCACCATGGTGAAACCTTTAGGCAATTTATTCACATGCGTTGGAAAACGGTGTGAAACCCCTCATTGAGACACAAATAGTGTTTCAACATGAAACTATGCAATTAAACCATGCAACGAGAGAGAGGTCGGGACCCTTGAGCCTATGAAACTATGCATTGAGGGAGATGTCTATTTCATGCCAAAGTTTCATATCTTGGAAACGGGAAGATGAAACTCTCCATTGAGACCGGCCTTTACGCGCCCAAAGACGCCATAAGTCTAGCTTGGTGGTGTGTCCCTTCCGGCTCAAGGTCACTCGGCTAGCGTCGAGGTGTTCTAACTCACCCTTGGCGCAGCTTGCGTCACTGTCGACGGTTGATGTACACCCGCACGAACTATAGCTGGTTTGCAGCAATTCTCGTGTCCATAGTACTCGCATTGCGGGCGTAATAGAATCAAGCACGCAGCGAGGAAAGACGCTAGCTCGATCTGTTGCTGGGGCTACGAGCGCCGATAACGCAAACAGCCGTCTCATCCATTGTCCTTACGTACGTGCGGCCAGGGTTGCCTGCACCTTAGTGTTGACGAAGCTTTGCCAATGTGCACGCGCGAGCAAGAGTGCCGCACCGCTGAAATTACATGAAGGCCAACATCACATTATTGATGGCGCAGAACGCCGTCGCGCCGCTGGTCGCGAGGCTACGTATTCGTGCTGCCCGCATCACGGCAGGCACCGTTTGGTCATTGCAGTCGTGTTGACGGAGTATGAAGTTATGGAGCCTATCTGCGTGGACAGTCAGACCGTTGATGACGTGACGCTCGCCTTGGCGCCGCGAGAAAGTAGGGTGCGTTTGGTTCGCTGTTTTTGCCTCAGCCAGGTCCACAGGACGCAGGTGAGTAGTGTTTAGGGTTACATACAAGCGGGTGTCGTAACAAAACGCCAGTGAAAAGACATTTATGGTGACGGCTGAACATCCGTCAGTGGTAAAGATAACCGCCAGTGCAGATAGTAATAATACTAACGGAATATACACCGCCACTGATACACTTAACCGACAGTATATAGGTCATTATGACTGGTGGTGAAATAACCGTCAGCGATATTTGTCTTTATCACTGACCTTTACCACTGGCGGTTGCGACTTCCGCCAGTAGATACACCTTTGGAGCCGCCAAAACCGTCTCTAGTCCACTAGTGCCTCGCACAAGCCAAGCAAGATGCCCGTGCGCAAATGGCAATGCGACAAAGCAATCGAGGCGCACCTCGCTGCACCTCCACACAAGGCATTGGACATGAAGCGAGCCTAATGTGTTGTTTCACTTCTATCATGCTACCCTTGATGAGGGACATGTATGTGCACGATCACCATGGCCAGAGGCGACGCCGAGGTCCTCAAAACAAGCTGGCGGCTCCACCAGTTCATCACCGGCGGAGGTGATTACCTTCATCATCAACAACCTCGGAGAACAGCATGGCATATCATGAGTCTTTAATGAAAGCCGTCGATCTTGCAGTGTTGCATTCTACAACAACACTAGGGGAAGCACTATTTAGCCAAAAATGTTTCGTGGGAACCATTTTTTTTCCTTTGCTTCGTCACGTTCGTGGCAACCATTTATCTTTTTAAAAAAGTTGCAAAAACAGAGAAAAAGAAAAAGAAAAACAGACACACAAATGAAAACAGACGTCAGGCGCCCTCCCCCGTCCTATATAATCAGGAGGCACCCACACGAAACAAATGAAATCCAAAATTTGTTTTTAAACCGACAGCAAAACCAATCGAAATCAAACAAACACCAAGGGAAAAAAAAAACAAGAAAGCGGCTGCGTCAAGAAAGCATCAAGAAAGCATGGACGTGCCCCTCCTCCGTCGTCTCGTGCTGCAGGATTGGAGGGCGACGTGCCAACAGGATAGCTTTTGCTTCCGTTGCTGGCTGCCCTTCTGCAGGCACTGCTGCGGGCACTGGTGGTCGCATCACCCCCGGGTTGCACGGGTATGTAGCATACGTGCATCGTCTCCCTACTCGTACGTGGCAAACCTCATACTAACTCCTAGTTGCCTGCACCAATGGGTGTTGCAGATTGGTCTGTTCGCTGGCCAGGCTGCTGCTCTTTCGGAGTGGCCGGTTGGCTCCGGCTTCAACTGGTCGTTGATCAAAAGGATGAAGAGGGACAACTGGCAGTGGATCCCTCTCAACCCACCCCTCGCGGCGCCTCCCATCAACCTGAACGCTCCTCCTGCTAGCCAGTGCGACCGACCAAACTGCATTGCAAGAGTCACGGGAGCCACTCGATACTGCTCAGCGTTTTGCAGGGTATTGTTTCTTGATTTTCTGCCACTGTTTCTTGACCACGAGAGGCTCTAGTTTTCTTTGCCACCGTTTCTTGACAAAAATTTGATTGTTTCCAGGCAGACTTTGACGGAGGGCACAGATCGGAGATGGTGATTGCGCTGGCTGCAGGAAACTATGCCCAGCAACTCCCCCGCGACCGCTATTGCATCACGTGTAGCAGAGCATTCTGCTCGGTTTGCTGCCCAAACCACGTGCAGTGGCATCACCCTCAAGCTCAAGACGGTGCCGGTGCGCAAGTGATCGTGCAGGTTGTTCACGTGGACGGATGGGCGGCTGTTGAGCCGTCCATTCTCGTTCCTCTCGCTGTCCTCGAGGGAGTTCAGGTAATGCAGATGCCTTTGCATTGGCCCTCATATCTTTCCGCATTGCCCTCAACATCTTTCCTGATTTTTCCTGTTCTTTTGCTTTGTAGCCCTGGACTTTGAGGCGTTAATGTGTACCCGCTGACGAGGAGAGCGGGACCTCCTCAGCTTGCTGCGGCCGGCGGGCGTGTCTGCGCTTCGGCAATGTGGGGTTCCTATTTTGTTCTTTACAGTGTTGAGGATATCTAAGTACTCCATAATGAACCGAGACACAATTACATCATGCTAAGAGAATATCTCGTTTAACACTAGGAAATCAGAACCCCTACGGTTTTCACAGAACCGTAGGACACCTTCCTATTTCGCGTTGAAGTGTTCCCTAGGACTATTTCCCTACGAAATATAGTAGGGGATTGGGTTCGCTACATTTTTGGGCCTTTTCGAATTCAAACCCTAGGGAAACTCGTAGTTTTTAGTAGTGGTAGCTGCGTGTAGTATAGAATTTCTTTTTTAATAACATAGGGGAAAAATCAGGTTTCATAAGTTTCTTGCATATGTGGAGGAGTCCACAATTATTGTAAGCATATATATCCAAAGAAAAAGAATAGATTCTAAATTATTTGTCAATTTGAGTGATAAGGCGCCATCCATGAGATGTGATGTATATAATCTCTATCCAAAAGAATGAATTCTATATGCATTCTTTTTCTAAGTTTCTAAAGTTTGACCAAATAGTGTTGAGCGGAGAGTGGGACAAAGAGGATAATAAGGACACCGTGTGGAGAGAGTTGAGTGGATGAGAAGGCGAGACAGAAAGGCCGAGGATAGATAGATAGGTTGTAGGCAAGGGTGGTGGCTCAAAAACAGAGTGATAAGGGGGCAACAGTCAGGGTAGAAAACGATTAATGGTAAGAGTTTGTACCTTTATTTATGTATATATAGTGAGTAAAGTGGGCTAAAATAAACAGCGTGAGTATTAATGGGCCTCATATTATATTTTAGTGTCTGATTTGTGTCTCAAAACGGGGGTGAAAACTATCACATGTTTTTTTTTAACAAACCCACGGTGAAGATGCTATTGCCAAAATCTATAACCCCCCCCGTAAAGAGAACCCCCCTGTGAGTTCTCTGGGAACGTGGTGAAGCCACATCATCGAGAGAAGAGGACCCACAACCATGGGTTACTATACAAAGATAGCCTCTTTGTTTCACGTATAAACTGAACAGTTGTGCGGCGGAGTCTCGAACTGTCAACTCGTGGATATTTAAGTTCCTTGATGACGATGGAATGATGGAATAGGAAGCCGAGGGGTTTATTTATTGATTAGTATCTATATATACAAGTCGTCACCGTTCGCGACACTCTGTACACCGCCGTGTTCAAGGTAGTGGTGTGCTTGTGCTTCGGCGACGACAGTGTCGACGAGTGCGACGTTGGCACCATGCATTCCACTCCGGCGTGGATGCCAGCCGCCTGGCGACTTCGAGGCTGGCGAGGCTGGTGCACTGGAGGCAGTGGCGACACCTGATTGTGGCACGCGCGCCCGCCTGGCCGGGGTCTTCGTCCCTCCATCGCAGCACGGCGCCGGCTCCGGCGTAGCAACGATAGCGCCGACAGCGGTATCCGGTCGTACGTCGGCTCACTCCTCGACCTTCACGTGCCCGATGACGACGACGAACCGTTCGGTGGCAGCACTGCCCAGCGACGCGCGCTTAGGGACGACGAGACAGTGAGGCTGGTCTGGGAGTTCCTGACAGCCGGCACGGAGACGGTGGTGGCGTGCGTCGAGTGGACGCTCATGGTCCTCGTCGCACATCCAGAGATCCAGGAGAAGCTGCACCGCGAGCTCAAGTTCATCGATCAATGGCGCCACGAAGCTCATCATCGTCTTCTCGCTCTACAGTGTATCTACTGCGAATCAAATGACTAATAACCAGAGCCTTGTACCCGCAATCGAGATGAGCGCGTCGTCTTCAAGCAAATTCGCCGAAAAATCTCAGGAGCTTGATACCAAATGTCACAACCCGGATCTAGGTCGCAACTGGTAGGTGGATCTGGATAGAATTCGAGGAAGAAGAGCACAGAATCGCAGGGAAGGAACACGAACAGCAGCTGATAGTTCAGAGGAATGATTGATTAGCTTTAGGAGTTCAGAATTCAAATGACGATGCCTGCTCTCGGCAGTTACAGGGGATTATATCCCTTTGCCACTCTGGGCCTACTCAAAGCAAACGACGATACATGGCCTCAGGCCCAATAACAAAATGGAAAACTCCCCGGCCCGCTTAGCCACCGATGGACAGTCTTGCCGGACGCTCCACAGTTCCCTTTGTCTATATATTTCCATTTGGCACTAACACGATGGGCGGGCACGGCACGCCCGAAAAAAGCACGCCGGCACTAGCACGACACGGGCACGATACTCATAGTGCCGCCGGTGCGGCACCATCCTCGGGCGATGCACGGGTCGCGATTCCCGGCCAGCGTGCTTGCACGCGCAGACGCGCACGGTTAATGGGTTGGCACGATGGTGGCCCGATTATTTTGGATCATTGGATCAATTTCCATTGTTTCGACCATTGGATTCACTAGCGGCAAGTCTAACCTAGATATAAAAGCAAGGTCCTCCACATTTTCTCTCATTTTCCTTCCCAGCAATCGTCCCTCGGTCCGGCTCCCAACCGCACAACATAAACCTCGAGGCGATCGCGGAAGCTAGCACGGAGGCACGACGTGGGCACGGCTATCGGGCTCATCGACACGGCACGGCACGGCCGAGTCCCCATAGGGCCGGGCCCGGGCCGAGGATTGGGCACGGTGGCACTATCGGGCACGGCACGGTAGTGCCAGCCGGGCTTCGGTAGGGCCGGCCCGATAGTGCCCCGGCCTGCGGGCGGGCGCCCGTTTGGCCATCTATACCTTTGTCTTGTATTTCTTGACATTGCCCCCTCCAAAAGAACCGGCTTGACCCCAAGCCGGACAATCCGGGAACCGACGGCGTAGATCATGAACCTCCTCCCAGGTAGTCAGTGTAGAAGGCAAGGACTCCCATTGAACCAACACTTGAGCAACAGTAGAAGCACCCTGACGACAAGTGCGAGTCTGAATAATATGCAAAGGACTGACACTCTCACCTCAGGGTCAGTAGGCACCTGGGATATATCATCTTCCAAACGAACTGAGGGTGGCACATGACGTTTCAGTTGAGAAACATGAATCACTGGGTGAATCTTACAGGCAGGTGGAAGTTGTAAGCAATAAGCCACAGAACCAATCTTTTCAAGCACCTTGAATGGTCCATAGTATTTAAAGCTCAACTTACGATTGCTTCTTGGGGCCATAGAACTCTGGACATACGGCTGTAACTTGAGATAAACCAGATCACCCACTTCAAATGAACATTCTGAACGCCCTTTGTCAGCATAAGATTTCATCCTGACTTTAGCACGCTGGAGGTTATACTGAATCACATCAGAGAGCAGATTCCTTTCCAACAACCACTGTTCCAGGTCTGGACAATGGAGTTGAGCTTCAGTGTTGAATGCAAACAATCTTGGGGCCCGGCCATACAGAGCTTGGAATGGGGACATATCAATGGCTGAGTGGTAACTAGTGTTGTACCAGTGCTCAGCAACAGATAACCATTTGTGCCATTGGCGAGGACATGCACTGACAGCACAGCGTAGATAATTTTCAAGACATTGATTCAAACGTTCAGTTTGTCCATCGGGTTGTGGTGGTAAGAAGAACTCATCAAGAGTTGACAGTCAGACAATTTGAACAATTCATCCCAGACATCACTAGTGAAGATCCTGTCTCTATCTGAGACTAATCTGCCAGGCCAGCCATGCAACTTATACACATTGTCCAGAAAAGCTTGAGCCACAGTCAATGCAGAAAATGGATGAGCCAATGGTATAAAGTGACCATACTTGGTAAACTTGTCAACCACCACTAAGATAGTATCAAAGGAGTTAGACTTGGGCAACCCTTCCACAAAGTCCATACACACCATTTCCCAAGCTTGGGTAGGAGTCTGAAGGGGTTGCAGCAACCCAGGGTGTTTAACATGCTCAGATTTAGCCTGTTGACAGATGGAGCATTCTTTAACAAACTGTGTAATTGCATTCTTCATACCTAGCCAGGAGAATAACTGCTTAATGCGGTGATATGTAGCCAAAACACCAGAATGCCCTCCTACAGCAGAACAGTGCACAGCCTGAAGAACATGCTGCTGGGCCAAAGAATTTGAGCCAAGCCACACTCGACCTCGATGTTTAATGATACCCTCATTCACAGAAAAATCTCCAATGGGGTTCTTGAGAATTTCCAAGGCCTTAGGGTCATCAGCATAACCTAACTTGACTCTGTCCACCCAATCAGCATTGCAAAAGGACACAACCAACACAGACTCATTAGCTGGACAATGAGATAAAGCATCAGCTACCTGATTCATGGGACCCTGCTTATACTGTATAATGAACTGCAATCCCATAAGTTTCAGAAATGCTTTCTGCTGAATCTTAGAAGTGAGCCTTTGTGCAGCCAAATGCAACAGACTCTGGTGGTCAGTTCTGATGACAAAAGGAGCATGCTGAAGATAGGCCCTCCACTTATCCACAGCCAACACAATAGCCATACATTCTTTCTCATATATGGAAAGACCCTGATTCTTGGAGCAAACAGACTTACTAAGAAATGCCACAGGATGATCATTTTGCAATAAAACAGCTCCAAAACCCACTTCACTAGCATCAGTTTCCAACACAAACTGCTGAGAAAAATCGGGGATAACCAGGATAGGAGCAGCTACCATGGCATGTTTCAATTGTGTGAATGACTCATCCACTGCAGATGTCCAGACATAAGGTACTCCTTTCTTGAGCAGATTGGTGAGATTCTTGCTCATTAAGCCATAATGTTTGATGAACTTCCTGTAATAACCTGTTAACCCCAGAAACCCTCTAAGTTCCTTGGCATTCTTAGGAGTTGGCCAATTGAGCACTGCAGCTATCTTACTTGGGTCAGCAGAAACTCCAAAGATGAGAAATCACATGATCAAGATACTCAATCTCTTGCTTGGCAAAAGTACACTTAGACAACTTGATGAAAAACTTATGGGATCTCAGAATCTCAAATACTTGCTGCAGCAATATAACATGTTCTTGTAGAGTGGAGGAATAGATTAGAATGTCATCCATGAAAACCACTACTCCTTTCCTCAACAGAGAAGCAAAAATGAAGTTCATCACACTCTGGAAAGTGGCAGGAGCATTAGTTAAGCCAAAAGCCATTACCAGGAATTCAAATAGGCCATTATGTGTCTTGAAAGCAGTTTTGAATGTGTCATCAGGATGAATGCAGATTTGGTGATAACTAGCCCTAAAGTCAAGCTTAGAGAACCATTGAGCCCCAGCAAGTTCATCTATCAACTCATCCACTACAGGCATGGGGTGCTTATTTTTGATAGTTTGAGCATTTAAATGTCTGTAGTCAACACAGAACCTCCAAGTACCATCTTTGTTCTTAACCAAAAGTACTGGAGAAGCATAAGGGCTAGTACTTGGTTTAATTATCCCATTCTTCAACATTTCAGCAACTTGCTTCTCAATTTCATCCTTTTGTGCAGGAGAGTACTTATATGGCCTAATGTTAACTGGAGGAGCACCTGGTAACAGATCAATGTGATGATCAAACTGTCTATGAGGGGGTAGTTCAGTGGGTTCTTGAAACAGATCCTCATAATTCTGGAGAACATATTGAATGTCAGCAGGTATGGCTGCCCATGAAGATCCACCAATGACACTATCCAGTGGCCTTTGGACAACACTGACACTCTAATCCAGTTGATCAAGCAGTTTTATCTGAACACAATAATGTATGGCATTCTGATTACACAACCCCTGAAATGCTTCCTCTGAAATAGCCTGACACTGTTCAGAAGGTTGCTTAAGACCAAACAACACCACTCTCTGGTCTTGATAATGAAATCTCATCACCTTCTTAGCCCAATGGACCCACATAGGGCTACAATCCTCCAAACCCAATCTTCCCCCAATACCATGTCAAAACATTGCAGAGGTAGCACTCCCACGTAAGTGAAGAATTGGTAGCCCTGAACCTTCCATGCTAAATTGGGAACCTTAGCATTGCAAATCATGGGACTACCATCAGCAGCTATGAATGTGGACTGCTGACAAGCTGCAGTTTGCAAATGCAGTGCTTGCACCAAATGAGTACTAATGAAAGAAGAGACACTACCGAGTCAACCAAGATCAAGATAGCTTTACCATTAATTTCTCCACACAGCTTCATAGTCTTTTCTCTTTAATCGGTCCGGATCGACTGATGATGATTAATGGTCATCACAGCTTCAGTTAATACATCAGGATCTGATTCCACCTCCTGCTCATTATCTGGATCCATAGCATCCAAAATCTCTTGTATGACATGCAATGGAACTTGTGCTGGACATTTATGGCCTTTCTCCCACTTGTTGCCACACTTGAAACACAAATTGTTCAATCTCCTCGAATTGCTTGAGCTGAGCTAGCTTGTCCTCAACAGGAGTACCAGTAGGCACAGCCTTACCCTTATCAGCCTCCCCAGCCCTTCCTTTCTCAGGATACCCCTTCATAGGAAATTTACCAGGCATGGTCTTCACTTTGCTCGGTTCAGATTCCTGCATCAAGGCTAAGGCACTAGCAAAGTGTCAACATTTGGTGGCCTGTGCAAAACAATTGCAAAGACGAATGTCTTCCTTCAACCCATTCAAGTACCGGTTAACAAAGAAGGTTTCATCATAGTTGGCATTATACAAGAAGAGATTGTGTCTTTGCTTGCTCAAATTGGACAAAGTGTACTCATCCACCGAAGTAGTCTGCACGACTGACTCAAACTGCTGAAGGACAACAGGATACTGATCCCGATCAAATTTAGCCAACACCAACTTACAGAGAGTCTCCCGTCAACAATCCTCTCACGACGCTCAATCATGTGAAGCCAGGTCCTCGCAGAGCCGCTGAAATTGAGAGCAGCAAAATGAGTCTTCAACGAAGGGTGGACAAAGATAGACCTCGAAATACATTGTACAGTGATCCATCCATAAGCGAGGGTACAAACCATCAAACTTGGGGAACTCTAATTTAGGAAACGGCAGTGGACGCAGAGATGGATCATGGGTAGATTCACTGGACGTACCGTCAATGAAGTTCTGCGGCCGGATTCCATTGAACCCGCCGCAGGTGTTGGCCACTCCCGTTGGGTTGAGCCGCAGGGTCCCCGATGATGGAGAGGACGCCGCCGGGCACAACGTTGAGGTCGAGCCCTCGGTGTAAGGGCTGTCCGATCGAGGAAGACGCGACGGGCGGCGCGCCCACCGAGGAAGAGTCGGCTGCGGAATTCCGCCGAGCACCCCCGGCCCAGCAGACCAGCACCCACGGGTCGTTGGCGCCGATCCGCCGCTTGAGGTAGTCGACGGTGGACGAGGTGTCGCGAATCGTGGACTCCGTCACCTCCGCGTGATTGGAGATCGGTGAGCAGCGCCTCCGCCTCCGATTGCTTAGTGCTCACGCCAATCACCGAATCGAGGGTCCCGCTTGACGATATCCCTCAACCCGGTGAGCTCGTTGGAGACTGTCGCGATCTCGCCGGGGCGCTTGGACATCGCGCCGAACTTTTTTGACGAGGTCATCCATCGAAGCCGCCATCTCTTCCTGCACCTTGGTGAGCTTTGCGTTTCGCGCGAGAGCGAGATTGGAGTCAATTGCCGAAAATTTTCAGCAACCAAATCAGGAATGGTGCGCGCCGACTGGGGTGGTGGATGGATTTATTGCAATCGACTCGAACAGCGATGAACTGCGAATCAAATGACTAATAACCAGAGCCTTGTACCCGCAATCGAGATGAGCGCGTCGTCTTCAAGCAAATTCGCCGAAAAATCTCAGGAGCTTGATACCAAATGTCACAACCCGGATCTAGGTCGCAACTGGTAGGTGGATCTGGATAGAATTCGAGGAAGAAGAGCACAGAATCGCAGGGAAGGAACACGAACAGCAGCTGATAGTTCAGAGGAATGATTGATTAGCTTTAGGAGTTCAGAATTCAAATGACGATGCCTGCTCTCGGCAGTTACAGGGGATTATATCCCTTTGCCACTCTGGGCCTACTCAAAGCAAACGACGATACATGGCCTCAGGCCCAATAACGAAAATGGAAAACTCCCCGGCCCGCTTAGCCACCGATGGACAGTCTTGCCGGACGCTCCACAGTTCCCTTTGTCTTGTATTTCTTGACAAGTGTGCTCGGCGTTGAGGCAGACACGGAGGCATGACGCCGGCCAGCTATATATGTATATATGCATATTCAAGTCGTGGAGGCGATCCTCAACCAGCTATATGTATTTGTATAGTCAAGTCATGGAGGCGATCCTCAACCGTGGCCGGGTTCATACTTAAGCACGATCATGAAGACGATAATCGACAAGGAGGTTAGTAAGCAAATATGGCTGTATGCCTGACATTAGCCATCGAGTACCTGAACAGATAGGATCCTAATGCCAAGGTGCAGCTACGTTTTGCTGCACGACGCTACCCTCTCATGCATGGATATATGTATGTAAACTAAACAGACCATTCTCCATTCAACACATAAGTTTAAATAATCGTTATGCCAATAAGTATATATTGCTTTCAAATTTGTTGTTGCTAACTTTATTTCAAACATATACAAAGTTATCCTCATGAATAACAACTGGCGAAAAAAAAATTCCCCCAGCCGACCCGCCGCAACGCGCGGGGTATCCTCCTAGTATTCTATATAATAAGTAATAGTCATCCAAGCGTTCTGTATTGCTCTAAAAGTAACATGCGAAGAAATTATAATGACAACTATAAATTACTACAAATTATACTGACAATTATAAATTACTACAAACCGAATCGTCCACAACAAGCCGAATTGTCCATCGTATCGTTGATGTTCCTATCAACAACTTTATATTGTGCCTGCGACCCAAAAGTAACATGGCTTATGGTTTCTATGGCATTTCAGCCGGCTCTTTTGTTTGGAGTTGAGACACTGGTGTAATTGGATTTCGAGTTAATTGATTGGTGCGGTGTATATTTAGGGCATGTTTGGATGGAGGGACTAGGGACTAGAGACTAATAGGGACTAAAAATTAGTCCCTAGCCCCTCCCAAGAGTCTAGTGAAATTGGGACTAATTGGGACTAATTGGGACTAAAAATTAGTCCCTAGTCTCTAGTCTTATGGGAACCAAACAGCGTTTAGGGTTGTTTCGCCTAAATGCTTTTTATGCTTTTTTCACGGATTATCTGTTCAGGTACGCCCCTTAATGCTTTTTATTTCTTGATTTCGAAATAAAGATAGCTATTGTTCGGTTCCTTGATAATGGAGTGCCATTGGTTGGTCCCTACATATCATGGTATTGGCTGCAGAACTGTCCTGCAGAACTCTTTGTAAGTTGTTTCGCCTTGAATACTATTAACTCTATGTTTTGTGCCATGTTTGCAGTTCAATTCTGTGACTGTACACTGATTCATGTTTTCTAAAGAAAATCAATCTGGCAGGGGTAACAAGTCATATAAACCAAATCCTCGACTTGCTCGAGCTCTAGATATCCTATTTATTCTGCATGCTGAACATGAAATGAACTGCTCTACAGATGCTTGTTAGGCACCTTGCTTCAAGGTTAATCATTCCCTAATTGATGGTCAGAGACAGAAATGTTGCTTAGGACAGTCTAAAATGACAGAAACAGAGGGGTTATCCTTTTTGAGCTAATTTTGACCTTTTCCTCCCTTTTTTGTATCTTTAAGCACGATAATCCTTTTACATCCTTTGTGAAAACGAAAAGACCCAACATCCTAGCAATAGTGTGACATTTGACTAGCTGTTGCTTTTGGAGAATAAGGAGTTCTTGCTTAAGCTGTTGAATGAGATTGGAAGTGTGTTAAATATTGCAGATTTCATTGAAGTAGTAAAGAGCAGGTAACATATAGCTTCCACCTTGTCTATATTTAGATGGAGATACTCAGTTTGTTGTTACCCTTATATACGCTTTTGACATTGTTCTTACACGACTTGTTTGTTCGTTTTCGAGGAAGATGAATATGTCAGGTTTTGGGCACCATGTGTACAAGAACTGTGACCCTCATGCTCAAGTCATCAGGAAACTGGCAGAGGAGGTGTTCTCGATTGAATGGACAGGATCTACATATTGAGGTTAGCTTTCCCATGTGCTTTCATCGAAGCCAGGAAAAGCTTTCATCGGTTGCATGCCTGTTGCTGCTGCCGCAGCGCGCTGCTAGGTGCTGCTGGGCCGAGCGCAGGCAATCAGGGTCTTAACACATCAGGAAATGGAAAATCTCTGCTCACACCAGCTGGCAATCAGGGCCTTAACAGTTAACACAGTAGTTTGGAGTCAATGACAGGTAGAGGCAAGTTGCTGCCCAGATGAAATAGGGCACCGAAGTTTCTTCAGGAGGGATTGACATATTCTCAGACCTTGGACCACCACCACGTCTGCAATTGAATGATCCAAGCCTAAAACTGAAACAGTGGGACCTTGAATTCTCATCGTAATTGCTAAAAAAATATTCAGCGCTGGGATTGCTTACAAAAAAGCTTGCTTAAAAAAACAATGTAAACAGCTAGGGTCAGGGTTCGAACCCATGCCATCTTTTTATTATTATTATTGCCTCAACCTTCAATTAGTTCGAACACATGCCATCTTTTTTTATTGCCTCAACCTTCAATTACATGATGGTATCTAAACTCATGCACCAGCTCACTGAAATCTCATGTTTGGTTTTGGAAATTGATGACACACTTGTCGTACTAATCCTTTGCTCTAAGTGTGACTTGAGAGATAGGATTACATGGATGACGTGGAGCATGATGATCATGAACATGGACGATGATGATGGACATGGTGGATCGTCAAGCTTGGTGATCGGTTTGAGAGGAACCCGGGAGATCAAGGCAAAGGTATACTTGATAGGGTTTTCTTTTCGGTGATCAAGACACGATAGAGCGTGTGATCACATTATAGGATAGATGGCCGACTATTAAGAGGGGATGCCGCGACAATCCTTTGGTGAAGTGCTTCTAGGTCCAATTGACTTGCATATTGCATTTAGGACATGAGAGCACTAACTTCGGTCTTGCCTAATCGATTGACATGCTAACATAAGTGATAACGTGATCATCTTCGACGTGTTGGCGACTTATGGCAAGAGGCGAAGCAAGGTTGAAGCAAAGGGCGACAACAAGATGAAGAACATTGTTGGAAATGTCGACCGGGACGCACCGCCCGGAAGCGGACCGACGCATGCGTTTCGGCCGGACGCATTCCGGTGGGTGCGCCCGCGTAGAGCATTGGGCAAAATGACCGACTCGTCGATCGGATGCTTCCGGTGGTCACCAGACCCTGTGACCGGAAGCACTGAGGAGCGTGTCAGCCGTGGACCCGAGATCGCTGTCGTTTGTGACCGGAAGCTCGAAATGGAGCGACCGGACTCGCGACCGGACTCACCGGGTGAGTCCGGTCGGCAAGCTCCCGGCCGCTACCGGATGCCCATTTCGGCCCTAACGGCTCCTTTCGTGGGAGGGTCTATATATATCGGTTTGGCCGGTTCCTAGACCTCTCTCTTGCACATTTGAACACTCTAACTTGCTAGTGAGCTTGTGAGACTCCCCTCCACTCATCTCTCCATCCATAACTCGAATTCTTGGTGAGATTGAGAGTGATAGAAGTGCATTGCATTGCTTGGTTGCATCTAGAGGCACTTCATCCTTGGAGAAGCGTGGGATTTCGTTTCTCTTGAGAATTTGCTTGGTTCCCTAGCGGCTTGGAGCAAGAGGCGGTGTTGAGCTCGATTGGAGCTTGTTCGAGGCCACACCGGTGGATTTGTGAGGGGTCGTTCCTTATCCCGCGGGAGATTCGCGAAACGAGCACTAGTGGGTTGCTCGTGGCTTGTTGGACCCTCTCTTGTGATCGATTTGCTTGAGCTCCCACCGATTTGGCACCGCCATTAAGATTAGCAATCGTCAAGTGAGTGTGTCGCCACAATGGGGACTAGCGTGCCGGCAAGCACGTGAACCCGGTGAAAAATCATCGTGTCACTTGTTCTTGCTCGTTGGAGATTTCTTGTACACGGTGATTGGCCACAACCTCTACTCGACAACGGTGGTATTGTATTCTAGCATCCCATTGCATTACTTGTTAGTAGTTCTTGCTAGGGTGTTTAGCTTGTTAGCTTGAGTAGCTTGTTTAGTTTGCTTAGCCTTGTTAGCTTCTAGAATTAGAACTACCTAGAGGTTCTTGATCACCTAGGAGTAACCTAGCAACCTAGCCTTTGTGTGTATCTAGAGATTATAGAATTGCTAGGAGGCTTGCATAGCTAGCTTGAAGCATTTGCTTAATTGGTACGCCATCTTATTTACTAACTGTCTTGCTTAGTGTTGTTTGTAGAATTTTTTAATAAGCTATTCACCCCCCTCTAGCCATTAGGACCTTTCACTCACACCACACCACACATACTCACACACCTAGTGCGAAAGCTAGATCTACAACCTATATCTAAGGCTAGAAGTAAACAAGCTGAAATATGTGACAATGGTGGCACATCCGTATGAGGCACCCGAAAATTATTATGTGGGCACAACCCGGTGAGGAAACATGGAGATCCAGGGGAACCGTGCCCGGCTGCTCGCTGACATTGCAAAAAGCAAGCCCGACCGAAGCTATTTGGCTCATCCGGCGGGCTCGCAGTGTCACAAACCGGATGGATTAGGGGTGACACGCGGGTCGGACGCGCCCTATGGGGGGTGGTGGCGGCGGCGGCGGCGGGTGGGGCGGGGGGCAGGTAGAGAAGGGAAATAGATTTTCTTTATTGCTTGTTGACCGAAAGATTACTGCACCCTTTACTTTTATAGCCCGGCTAGTGGGACTTGTAAACCAAGCAATCTCTCTAAAAGGTTTCCTTATATGATTGAAAAACTTTTTAAAAAAACGATCCTATTTATTTTTCTAATAAGGGTCTTCCTTATAGATGGAATATCCCCTTGCACACCAAAATTTCTAATTAATTTCTAAGATAATCCGGACTTTTTGCCTGCCCCTCGGGCCCGTGGGCTCTTGTCATCCCGGGCTCTATTTCTTGGCACATGATAGCGCTAACCAACTGGTCTGACATAAGGTTTTGCATCTTTTTCGCAACAATTTAGTTATTATTAATAGTTTTTGAATTACCATGTAATAAAATGTAATAATATGTAGAGTTGGTTTAAATAATCTACAAACTTTCATGACGATATGATTTCATGTACAATCATTGATTAAAAAATTCAGACGATTTCAAAGCAAAGTAGTGTTGTACATGATTCGAAGGGCGGGCAAGGTGCAAGTGGTAGTGCTCTACCGCTTTGTAACTGAAGGTCTCGGGTTCAAGAATTATTTTGACCTCCGCATATTGCACATGGTGCGGGTAAGGCTTGATGCTAAAATAACCTTTCCCTGCGACCCGCAGGTGAGGAGCCTACGACACTAGGTACGCCTTTTTTAGTGTTGTACATGATTCACAGATAGATATATTCCCACATATAGTTAATGTGACTTTTTGAGAGATGTTTATTTTTGTGAAGGGTTTATACTCTCACTTTATTCAAATTGCTTGGTTTTTTTGTATGCTTGTGGGCCAACAATATGTTGTTGTGTTGATTTCTTGGAATTATCCGAGTAAATTTAGTTATTATTGGAATTATTTTTTGAATTACCTTGTAATAAAAAGCAGTAAATATCTTGACTTGGTTAAAAAATCTACAAACTTACATGACAACATAGTTAAAGTGACTTTGTGAGAGATCTTTGTATTTGTGAAAGGTTTATAGTCTTGGATTATTCAAATGCTTGAATTTCTTTTGTATGATTAAGGACCCAAAATAGGTTGTTGTGTCAATTTATAGAATTATTTGAGTAAATTTAGTTATTATTAGAATTATTTTTGAATTACCTTGTAATAAAATGTAATAATATCTAGACTTGGTCAAAAAATCTACAAACTTACGTGGCGACATAAATTTTTTGTGTACAATCACTAAACAAAAATTAAAACGATTTTAGGTTACTGCACGTTATTCACGGATGGACATATTCACAAACATAGTTAATGTGACTTTGTGAGAGATCTTTGTATTTGTGAAAGGTTTATAGTCTTTGATTATTCAAATGCTTGAATTTTTTTGTATGTTTATGGGTCAAAAATAGGTTGTTGTGTCAATTTACAGAATTATCTGAGTAAATTTAGTTATTATTAGAAATTATAATTATTTTTGAATTACCTTGTAATAAAATATAATAATATCTAGACTTGGTTAAAAATCTACAAACTTGCACTTTGTGACATGATTTTCGTGTGCAATCTTTTGCAAAAAAATTCAGATGGTTTTCGAAAAGTAGTGTTGTACATTGTTCACATATTGACATAATCCATACATAGTGACGGGAGATGCGAGGTGGGGATCGGGTGGCGCTTCCGGTGCTCGTATCCTGGATTGGATGCTACCACGACCTGCACCGACATGGCTGGCTACGTCTACCACTGCCTCATAGCATGTCTCATAACACTACTAGATGGGATCAAGGCCTGAGTTTGTTCTATTGAGGTTGTTAGAGCTATTTCCTTGCTATCCCTTATTCTGAGTTTCCAAATCAGTCTGTGGCAAGAACTGGAATGCACACAACAAATAAGTTGTAACAAAATGCATACAAGCAAAATAGTTCTATTTTATTCTCAAGTCTCAACTGTACTTATCAAACGAGTGCAGGTGGTACAGCCTCCATGTTTCGGTCGTGGTACGCGGCACCCCGCAGGGGGGGAACATGGACCATTCACGCCAGCATGTCGTGCGCCCGTGTTTTTTTGTCTAAAAATCGCCAAAAAGCGGAGAACTTTTATAGGAGTTCCCCTTTCTCCTTCTCACACTAGACTTGAGAAGGTAGGAACAACTTCCATATTTAAGTTGGTCCTCTCCACCTTCCCCCAAGCAATGTGGTACTAAAGGATTCCACCACTCCCTCCTTTCCATTTTTATGAATGGGCCTTTAAGATTTCTTTTTAGGAATACGGAGAAATTGTTATTGGGCCAAGCCCATATTACATCTAAATTCCAACAATCCCCCGCCAGATTTCAAATACCCATTTAGAGATTTTTGCCCTTTCTCGCCACCGTTTGATATACTAGTGTTTCAGCGAGATGTTAAAGTTGAACTTCCGCCTAGATCTTCAAGCTACACCTATCCACAACTTGAACAATGGACTACGCCTTGAATTGCAAGTTTTGTGCGAATAAGCTTTTCTCAAAGCCAAACTAGTACTTGGCTGCCGGTAGCCTTTCCGTGGGTGGAGCATATACGTCATACTCTTTTTAGTCTCTTCATGAGCTTACTAGAGATCACCCAAGTCTCATAGGATCATGACGTTTAACAGTCGAACTCATATAGGTATGTCCTTTCAAGAATGCTCTGTAGGATAGCATCTTTACTTATAAAGTCAATAAGACATATTAAGGCATTCTTGCCAACCTGCCATACAGAGCCTCAACGCTCTTGAGAGTATTACATCTTCACATAGAGAGGGTTATAATTTTACTCTCCTTCCGGTTTATCAATAGCTTGTTCTTCCTGTGTCCTTAGTCATGGGATCTCCGATCAAAAAGGTTGGGTTACTACTACTGTAAACTCATATGAGTCTCATACCCATCTCCCTAGATGCAATTTCTATCACATTACGTGATAATCCTTTTGTAAAGGGATCCCGCGAGGGTTTTTATCATGCGTATATAAGACACATTTATTACTCTGGAGTTTCTCAATTTCCTGACAGATTTCAAATGTCTTTTAACGTGTCTTGTTGACTTTGAATTATCCTTAGCACTATTCACTTTAGTGATCATAGTTTGATTATCACAAGTTCATAAGGATAGCCGGTGTACGGGTTTTTCAACCACCCGGCAGGTTAGACAAGAGCTCACGTCGGCCACTCCGCCGCCTCTGCGGTCGATCTTTGTATCTAAAGCAATAAGTTACGCTTCCATGGTTGACTTAGTCAAAATAGTCTTTTACAAGACCTCCATGGCACTGCGCCACCTCCAAGAGTAAATACATACCCACTTGTGGCATAGATTTGAGCAATATCAGAAATCCAGTTCGCATCATTATATCCCTCTAGCACAGCTGGGTGCCCGAAATAGTGAATTCCATAGCTCATTGTACCTTTAAGATAGCATAAGACCCTTTCTAGTACATGTCAATGATCATCACCCGGATTGGACATATACCTACTCAACTTGCTCACAGCAAAAGAGATATCTGGTCTGGTTGCATTAGCTAGATACATGAGTGAACCGATAATTTGAGAGTACTTAAATTGATCTTTAGTACGCTTCTTATTCTTTCGTAATGTCACACTAGGATCATAAGGTGTTGGAGAAGGCTTTTATGTCCATAAAGCCAAAATGGCTTAGGACCTTTCAACATAGTGAGATTGCGATAAAGTAATCCCACTCTCTTAGCTTAATGTTTAGAATCACATTATAGCCTTTCTCCTAGATCTTTCATATCAAAGTTCTTTGACAAGAAAGACTTCCTCATTTATAACATCCATGTTTGTTCCAAAGATTAGAATATTATCAACATATAAACATAATATAAATGATTCGCCCCCACCATTCAAGAGGATAATACACACACCTATCAAGCTTCATTAACAATATAGCAAAAGACTAGTTAACGTAGTGTCAAACTTCTCATGCCATTGTTGAGGTGCTTTTTTCAAGCCATACAAAGATTTCAATAATTTACACACCTTCGCTCTTCACCTTTTACTATAAATCCATCGGGTTGATCCATTTAGATCTCCTCATCCAACTCTCCATTAAGAAAAGCTATCTTCACATCCATTTGATGAATGATCGGACCATATGAGGCATTGGATGGGAAATACTCCATTAAGAAAAGTTGTCTTGACATCCACAGGAAGCACTTTGTTTTTGTTTGTTGGTTGCGCGATGTCAATACCACACACACATATCAGTCCATGCTACATATACCATTGTTTTTGGTTGGTTCCCCGTGGTCTCTCGGAGAGACACAGTGGTCTTTGGGGCTATATATAGTGGGATTATTAGTCCCGGATTATGGATAAAACCGGGATTAAACATTCATCTTTAATACCAGTGGTAACCACAACCCGAAACTAAAAATCCATGTTGAACTATACGATTTTTTTTTACCGTTGGCATGGAGATTTTGTCCCGGTTGAAGCTATCAACCAGGAGTAGTGACCCCCCCTTCCCTTCCTCTTTTGGTGATGCTGGACTAGCCGTTAGGCAAGGGATGTTAGTCCCGGTCGGTGGATCCAACCGGGACTAATTCCTTCTCTTGTCCCAGGGCTCAAAATGGCCGGGACTAAACCATCTGGATGGAAAATCTGTTCTCTTCTAGTGATTTAATTTCAAATGGAAAAGATAAATCTCAAATGGATGTTTTAGAGGGCTCTAACACAAAAACATTTTATGCTCTACATTTGTATGTCTAAAGATTTATGCTTTACCTTCGTGAGTAAATATTTGGCTAGGCAAAAACTGAATGTTTTAATTTACAAATCCCAATACTACAGATTTGGTCTTCACTACCGCCTTCATCAGTGTCGGAATCAAGGAACCGCTAGTGAAGACCCTTTTCAGGCTTTAGATTGAAAAAAATGACGTGAGTGGGCAAGAACCGACATAAAAAGTCCACATTAATGTCGGCTGTTATAATACCCGGGACGGTGATGTCTATCACTTTTTGGTTGTATTAGTGAACCCGGCGGTGATAAATGGATGCGGGCTTAAAATATTCATTCATCCTGGTTCCCTCCTTCCTCACGTCCGTGACACCCTTCTTCCCCCCCCCTCTCTCTCCTAAGATATGTCCTCTTCTCCTACCAACTCGCCAAACCACTTCCTCCCCAAATATCAACCTTGCTAGCGGTGACATGGACAATGATGGGGCCGCTCATAAGAAACT
Organism: Hyparrhenia diplandra; assembly: GCA_015847255.1. Lineage (NCBI taxonomy): Eukaryota > Viridiplantae > Streptophyta > Magnoliopsida > Poales > Poaceae > Hyparrhenia > Hyparrhenia diplandra. Next base: position 21,180 of record JADLZK010004709.1, read on the forward strand.
CTAGCTGTCATCGATGGCCTCAACGCCTCCGCCGGCGGATGACTGTAGCGGCGATGGCGGCCTCGATGGTGGGCGATCGCGGCGTCCTCGAGGGCGGCCCCGATGTTGGCGCCGCGCGCCTTTGCCCGATCGAGCTATCGATGACATGGAGCGACGCGACAAATGGGTGCCTCCCGGCCATTCAAAGCAAGGTATGTAACCCGCGATCTGTCATGGTGTTTCCCTTTTTTTCTCTTCTCACACGGTGTATTTTCAGATCTGGCGTTTGAGCAACCCGTGGGCGACCTTGAATTGCGCGGCCTCGATCCGGTGATTTCTAATATGTGGAACCCTTCTTTGTTTGTAATGTACAAATCGATTTGTAGATGGGTTGATTTGGATGAACTCCGGTGGTAGATGGATTTCTTGTATGAATCCCTCTCCATTGTGATTTATGAATCAATTTTTAGATGAGCTGGGATGTACTGATTTGGATGAACTCCTATGGTATTTGGATTATTTTTCTAGATGAATCCCTCCTTCTTTGTGATTTATGAATTTATTCTTGTTTGATTTGTGGGCGGCGGCGGCGGTGGGAGCCAGCTAGCATGGCGGCGACAGCAATGGACAACCAACATGGTTGTTGTATTTTTTATTTTTTTCAAAGCTTATCATTGTCGGGTGAAATTCGCACACTAATACACTGGAGCAATCACTGCCGCTTCCCCACTGCTGGTTCATCTTTCGGCAGTGAAGGGGGGTTTTGGACCCGACAGTTATGTATTGTTTTGGGGTAGTGGCCAATGCATGAATTTTGTTGTACCTTAGTTACGGCTAGGTTGTATTGGAATTAAAGTTACTTTCTACTTGAGTTAAGGTCAATTTTGGTGTAAAGTTTAGTGACCATATTACAATAAAAATTAGGATACATGTATATGCTCTCTCCATCCCTTTTAAGTGTCCCTTATCGGTCTTCGCAAAAAAAAAAAAAAAAAAAAAAAGTGTCTCTTTTCGGGAAATCAAACATGCATACTCAACTTTGATCACATATGTAAAATAGATTACTAACATTATGTATAATAAGTATCCTCAGACTAATTATTAAATATATTTTTGTAGTACGTTTACTTGAAGATACAAATGTTACCAAATATTTTTAGTTAAACTTAAAAAATTTGACCTGTACAAACCTTTTGACGACATTCAAATATGCGGATAGAGTTTTTTAACACTCCGGTATATATGTATACTCCGTTGTATGTGTATATATACCCTTCCTTCAAAAGCAGTCAACACTAGCTCCGGTATAATAGGTTACGAATACGGCCCGTTCTACGTTACACGGTCGGTTTTCCCGGTCACGGCAGCAGCAGCAGCAACAACAACAAAGGACGGCCGCCGCGCTTGGTCTGTGGTCGGCAGTCTCTGCTGTGCGACCTGGCAAATGTAGGCGAGGGCGACGTGAGCCGCCTAGATGAACCACTCACTCATCTGGCTTGCAAGTGCTGCAGAAAGGGAGAGAAAGCCAAATACGCGTGAGGAAATTGGAAAAAGACTAAGGAGTATATCTTTGTCGATCATCAACTATTCCTTCACTTCTGAAAGTGACCGATGTAGCTAGTTTAGCTGCCGCTCGCCTTTCTTTTTCCACGATGATGAAACGCGGTGCGGCGATCAAGATTCGATCGACCCCTGTGACCCCAAACTGATCGAATTCAGCGCCGGCACGTCGTCGTCCAAACTTCGGCCGTATTGAGTATTGACCACCGACAAGCGCTGTGTTTGGATGAGATCGAGCCGCTGTGATAGATAACCCAGCGCCTGCCCCTCTAAATCTACATCAAATTTACCCCTCTTTAAAAAAAAAAAAAATAGCCTAAATTAACATATATTTTTTCAACTAAATTATACACTTATGTTACTATTAAAGTGACCTAAATAACCCCAAATATTCAACTAAATTATTTATCTATGCCATCATAACTAGAAAATCCCTAAATCTATATCAAAACTAGTCATATATGTTACTAGCAAACATAACCTAAAGCATCCGGTCTATGTCATGATAAAAATAAGATAATCTGGAAAACAACATAGATTTGTGTCTAAATTACCCTTCTTTGCTATTATTTAAAATAACATAAATTGAGTAACTTTCTATATGTACATTTAAGTTACCCGTCATTAAAAACATTCAATTACAGATGCGCTTCTAAATTATACATTTTTTCCCAATTGTTAAGATAGGGCAATTGACTCAAGGTGATGACGTGTGTGGACATCAGTTACAGTGGCCAATGTATTCATACCCCTAATTTTAATCTCCATCTAAATGTCTTAATTGCATAAAACCACAAAAAAAACTTATTTCTATTCGGTCTTGCTTCTGATAATAATTTATTTTTAGAGTTTATTTCATTGTAACTTGTTTTTATGAAGTATTAGGATATGATATCCACTTTGCTTAGATGAACATGTAGAAAGGGGCTATATCCTCTTCCGATCCACCCCTATGCCACACACTAAGCATGCATATGGAGTTAATAGCCATCTATTGATAGGTGGCACAGTCACCTTGGTAATCCAGCTATTCCTATTGTTTATGAAACTTTGATCTTCCTTGTTGTTTTTAATTTAATAAAGAGTTCGTGTGTTATGCTTGTCAACTAGCTGAAAATCACCAGTTTGTCATATCTAAAATCCGAAAGTTTATCAAGTTATTCTATATAACTTGTGTTTTTTATGTTTGGGGAGACCTGCATCCGTCTCTATTGGAAGATACAAGTACTATGTGAGTTTTATCAATGATTTTAATAACTTCACATGGATTTGTCTCTTGAAACATAAATCTTGTGTCTTTCAAAAATTCCATCACTTTAGGCTCTTGTTGACTATCTTTTTAATCAAACAATGAGTAAAGTCTACTAGCAGTCGAACTTTTTTTCACCTATGTCATCCTGGTTCATAAACTCGTAAATCGACTGTTTGGGTACTAAAACTTGTTCATTTAATTTGTGTTATCTTGGTCTCTAAACTTGCAAATCCCTTGTTTAGGTTCTCAAGCTTGTTTGACTTTATTTATTATCTCGGTCCCTAAACATGAAAATCAAGGTCATCTACCTTGTTCAGTAGGTCATCTGGTCCCTAAATGTTGCAAAAAGAGGGTGGCAGCGGGGCGGGGGTAATTCAAACTGAATAAAATTTCTAGGGTAATCTCCTCATGTTAACAATCCTTCAACTAAATGTAAATCATTTTCTTCTCAGAAGAGAAAAACCGATATATTAAGATCTGAAGCTGATTAAGAGTTTTCGATCTTCCCACCATGGTTAAATCCACAATACACATTTGTTTTTTTTACACCATCTGCTATAATATTGTGAAATTATGTGCACTATTTCTGTATATATGCTTTAAAGAAGGAATGAAGAAGGGGAAAGAAAGTGTTATAAGGGCTCTGTATAGGAACTAATTAATATCACCCGTGCTTCAATATTTTTAGTTGAATTTGAGTCTTAAATGAGCTACAAGTTTCAGATCCTTATCTTTTGTGTCAAAGGTGAAGTAGTGATGATAATGAAAATTCAAAATCCCAAGAGAGAATATGTCACTATACATACTGGCCCTCTCAAATCAAAAAGAGAATCAAGAATATCCAGCGGTGTCTCCAAGCTTCCAAAGAGTCCAGCCATGTGCGTTCTATCCTCGTCAACATATTCGATATACAATCGGTTCTTATGGTTGATTTGCACCATGCCGCACACTATAAATATCAAAGCACTCTGCAGCTCGTATCTTCAAGGCACACACCTTGCAGACTACTCCAGGTTTCCTACACATACATACCTATACAGAAACGTATACCCCCACACACTGCAACTCAAGACTGAAAATGGCCAACGACTCCTTGGTTACAGCTCGTGTTATAGGAGATGTCTTGGACCCCTTCTACAGCTCCATTGATATGATGGTGCTGTTCAATGGTATGCCCATTGTCAGCGGCATGGAGATGCGTGCTCCGACAGTCTCTGAGAGGCCGAGGGTTGAGATCGGAGGAGATGACTATCGTGATGCATATACCCTGGTGAGCTATGATCGTCATCCAAGCAGTAGTTTCCTCTGTCATGTACGTACGTACTCTGACTGTATAAATTGTGCCGGCCGTGTGTCTATTTGTACAGGTGATGATTGATCCTGATGCTCCAAACCCAAGCAACCCAACCCTGAGGGAGTACCTGCACTGGTGAGAGAGCCCTAGCTTGATAGCTACCTACGTTCATAGCAGCAGGGGTGTCCAGGCATATCTACCGTTTATTGGCTTGATGCCAACGTACGTACATCTGTGTTGGAATTAATATCTATGCAACCTCATCCATGCACTTTGTAGAGGTGCATGTATCACGCGTGTCAATGCAAGTGGGACACACACACCTGCATAAAACATACGTAGGTTGATCGTCGATCGCCGTACATATACATATACATGTTTCATATCATTTTGTTTATATGTGCAAGTTGTCTATACATGACAAACGACAACCTTTTTGATCCATCCGTGTACGTTCATGTCCATGCAGGATGGTCACTGACATTCCAGCCTCCACTGATGACACCTACGGTAAGTTTACCTGCTGTTATGTGTGTGCTTTATACACCTGCATATATATATGTGTGTGTGCCTTTATATAATATAAATATTGTAATATAAATCGGCAGGGCGGGAGGTGATGTGCTACGAGGCCCCAAACCCGACGACGGGGATCCACCGCATGGTGCTGGTGTTGTTCCGGCAGCTGGGGCGGGAGACGGTGTACGCGCCGTCCAGGCGCCACAACTTCAGCACGCGCGGCTTCGCCCGCCGCTACAACCTCGGCGCGCCCGCCGCCGCCATGTACTTCAACTGCCAGCGCCAGAACGGCTCCGGCGGACGGAGGTTCACCGGGCCCTACACCGCCGGCCGACATGGTGGTGCTTAATTTAATTAAGCGGCTTGATGGCGATGATCATCGCCGGACGACGACATGGATCGAGTATATATAAGCTTTATTATTGCACCCACGTACTTGCAGTGGGTACGTGCCGTGCGTTGTGCATGCATGGACGGCCGGGTGACACATCACCGTCTGCACGACGACACTCCTATATATAGAATATATATATAAAGGAATAAAGTAGGATGCATGCATGCTATACACGCACTGAGGCACGTACATCAGTGCCTGCTTCTAGCTTAATTAGGTACTGTAGTAGTGTGATTATCGATCTGTCCTTCGATAAACATATAAGTCGGGGATATCTCTGTGTTTCTTAATAAATATAATACGCATATTGCTTGGTGGTGTGCTGTACCAGCAAATTATAAATATATATATATAGTGTGCAAGGTGTGGCTTTTAATTTGTATATGCAGGCCAACGATCATCGGATATGTGTGTCTCGTTAAAAAAATATATACTTCTATATAAGGCGTGCAGACTGTTGGGTGCAATATATTACAAGATATATACAAGTGTAAATATTGTTGATTCAAAAAAAATATCTAACTGTAACCAGCATGGTTGCTAATTCCTCGAGAGTATCGCCCATCATATCCTCCATTCCTCTCCTCTCATGTAACCAGCATGGTTGCTAATTCCTCGAGAGTGCCGCCCATCATATCCTTTGTTCCTCTCATGATAGATGACAATACCAATAACAGTGTTTCTACTTCATGTGATGTGTTATCACTCACTTTTGGGCTGCTCTCACTATCGATGACTATGAATACTTGCAGTCTCATACTCAGAGCTCATTTTATCTATGTGAATGTGAATCGAAGACACGTCTAAAAAACTAGGATTATAAATATGACATAGTAACTCGAGCAAAACTCCTAGTTAAACCCTCAAAGCTAAACTTGAGGGCTAAAGCTAAAAACAAGCTCAAGTAGGACACCTTTACTGTGCATATTGCTTGGTGTGCTATTGTACCAGTAAAATAAATACATTTATGTAAGGTGTGCCATTTGTATATACACGACAACGACCAGATATGTGTGTCCAATCATTGAAATAATGTTTCTACCTCAAGATGTCTCCAATAACTTTTGGACAACCCTCACCTTCGGGGACTATGAATATTTGCAGTCTCACACTCAGAGCCAGCTCATTTTATCTATACGACTGTGAATCGAAGACACGTAGTAGGACCATATACCTTTATTGTGCATATTGCTTGGCGTGCTCCTTTTGTACCAACAAATTATAAATACATGTGTGTAAGGGCTGTGCTCCTGTACCAACAAATTATAAATACATGTATGTAAGGTGTGCCTTTTGTATATATATGCACGACAATGATCGAATATGTGTCCAATCATTGAAATAATGTTTCCACTTCACGATGGCATCACTAACTTTTAGACAACCCTCACCTTCGGGGCTATGAATATTTGCACTCACACACTTAGATCTCTTTTTTTTTTTCTACGTGACCATGAAGACACGGCTAAAACTAGTTTTACAAACAAGCAGAGTAACTCAAGTAGGACTACTACTTGAACGCCCAAAATAAAATTTGAGGGCTAAAAAAAAAAAAAAAAAAAAGCCTCCTGGTAGGACCATTTTACTAGAGCCTAAGAAATGATAGGCCGGCTCCCATTTCTAGGACCCTACTTCAGGTCCTCCAATGACAGTTGCAATTGTTCCTCCCCTCTCGTGCTTGCTGCTCCAAGGCCCTTTCACATGTGCAGCCCCTGACCCCTCCCCACGACGTGGAAGCCCCATGTTTAGTTTTGGATGATTAATGACAGCCTAGGATTAACCTTTGTGCTAAGTGTATGTATTAGACAAGGTGATCCAGTCCAAGTGATGGAGGAAGGCCAGGATCATAGTGGATAGTGATGGTCCAAAAGAGATGATCAAGTGCTCATCCTTGGAAAAGAGGAAAGAGAAAAATAAAAAGGGCTCAAAGAAAAGGTATAAATCCATAGGGTTCTTTATATATTCTTGGTTATCAAGAAAATATAGAGAGTGTGATCACATTTAGGATCAATAGCCGTACTATTAAGAGAGGATAATTCATCGGAATTGCAGTTGTCAAGTGCCACTAGGTGAAATCATTCATGTCGGTGCATACCGAGTGTTCTAACTTCTACTCCTTGAAAATGCTTTAAAAATATGCTAACGCTTGTGCATGGAGTACACATTTTGTGGTTGGCAAGTTGGAAGCAAGGATGAAGTCGAACGGTGAAAAAAGGGCCATTGCATTGTAATTGAACATTGCATCGGACTGCGTCGCCGATGGAGTGGTGTGTATAGTCAATTGGCCGAGGCACTAGCAATAAATTGAAGCACATTGAACGCTGAGTGGACCATGCATCGAATGAAGGGTTGTCATTGTTAGCGCATCTGGTGGTGCGCCAAAAATCGTGCGCTACTTATTGTGTTGGGTTTGGCCGTCTGAACCGATTAGATATTGCCTAGACATGGTATCCGTTGCATAGTAGTCACGTTCAGGCTGCAGGTGTCTTGGTGCTAGTGCAAAAAAAGATGAAGTGTAAACCCGACGCCGCGTTGATCGATGAGAAAAACCCTCCCCGGAAACCTCTTCAGACATGAACAGACGCTAGGCTTAGCGTGTACCGTGTGGCATGTGCATCCCCAAAATCATCTTGTTTGAGCTCATGTAGGTTTGATGACCGCAGTTTGGACGAATGGACGTATAGTCCGGTGTTACTTTGAACCGTGCGAGATAACTTAATCGTTGTTTTAAATGGCGTGTGTTTGAATCGAAGGGACACATGGATGGCTAGGGATGATCGGACGCACCCAGAAGTTTGTCTGTTGTGCTCGACTAGTGCATCCGGTCAGGTGGTTCAGGGCAAATGACTATATTTAAGCCCCTTGACCGGCCTTCGATCATACTATTGGACATTTTTACATGTGATAGATCCCTTTGGACTCACAAAACTCCTTCCCTCTCATCTCCTTGCTTGAATGTGCATCCAAAGTGAGATTGAGAGTGTCCTTGTGCATTTTCTTGAGTGGCAGCATCTAGTGGCACTTGGAGATCGTTTTGCCAATGGATTTCTTGTTACTCTTAGTGAGTGTCGTCACACTTAGCCATCTTGGAGGAGTGTGGCAAGAGTTGGTGATTGTTCTTTGCCATCTCTCGGTGATTGTGATGGGTTCTTGTGCCTTCCCATGCGGAGTGGCAAAGGCAAAACTAGTGGATTGCTCGTGTCATTGAGCTACCTCACTTCGGGTAGGTTCTTGTGGCGCCTTTGGGAGGCTTGGCTTGTGAACGCCAAAGCGTTGAACCACTAAGTGTTGGTCAACACAATGAGGACTAGCTTGTCAGCATGCAAGTGAACCTCGAAAGAAAATCATTGTGTCATCTTGTCTCCCGGTTATTGTTTGTTTGATTGGCTTCAATGGATATCTTGTGATTGATTGGATATAGTCCCGGTGAAGGCAACATCATCTCTACAACATTGGTATAATAATCATCTCATCTCTTGCATTACATTCATACTTATTTGTGTTGTGTTTGTGGTGGCCTTGCTAGTTGTGTAGCTTAGTTGGATAAGTAACTAGTTCTCTAGCTTGCTATACTAGGACCTTGAGTGCTTAGAATTGTGGATATGTGGCTTGCAACCCTCACTAGAGCTAGGCCAAATTGCTTTATGCCATTTGCTATAGTGTAGTAGTAGCAACAACATAGCCCTTGAGTGCTTAGAGATTATAATTGACTAGAATTGTGGATATTTGGCTTGCAACCCTCACTAGAGCTAGGCCAAATTGCTTTACGCCATTTGTTTTACTAATCTATTGGCTCTAATCTAGTTGTAGAAATTTTATTAGGCTATTCATCTTCCCTCTAGCCATACTAGGACCTTTTAGGAGGTCCCATCCCAGTGAGATCGGCTTGCCAACGTGTGGCACATCACAAAATAACATCTCAGCTAATCTCCTCTCCCTCGAGCAACCCCTCCCGGTTGACCCCGACAATCTACTTCATCTTCGCCGATGCAGCTACACTCGACTCTCCTCCTTGCAACGGTCATAGCTTAGTATATTGCCACGATGAGAATGATGAGTGGTGATGGCAAGGACATGGATCAACTGCTCAACATTTGAAGATGGAGATGTTGGATGGAGTTGAAAGCAAAGTAAGGCAAAGGTATATGATAAGTTTTTGCTTTCAATGGTTATGGGTGATTAGGGGATCAGTTGGATGGCCGGGTTAGCAAGCATGGCCAAATTTGATTAAACACTACCATATTTAGCCTTGAAACAAGTACTAGCTGTTTTTTTTTGTTGAATTAGCCAAATATTGACTTAGCAGGCTTGGGCTCTAATCCAAACAACCCACTATGCTTCACTTTGGGGATGTAAACTTGTAATCAACCTGCCTTTGTTAAACTAAGTAACCATGAAACCTAATTCCCTAGTTGAGAAAGCGTACCATCAAGTCAGTACTAACGGGTATATATTATATACTAACATCTATAGTCCATTGGTAGAGTCGTAGAGATATATGATTGTAAAATAGACTCCTTTATGGAACAATACCGGTGCTTCATCAAAGCAATAATGAACCAAAATCAAAAGCAACTACATCTTTAATACCAAAGCCATAGCTTGTTATCCCAAGATGTTGTAATTAATCTTCCCATTTGATGCGTCCGGTTCAGAAATTTTGAAATCAAGCATAGCATTCCAAACCTAGTCAAAATTTTGTCTAAAGATTATGTTTGGATTCATAAACATACTCCCCATTTCCAAACTATAAGTTGTTTGTATCGTTTGTGCTTAGTCTAACCTTTCTTTTTTTTCTCGGTAGCTCTCTTGTTTGATTCTTGATTTGTTTCAGCTAACAGTTTAGCTAATTAACTAAAATTGTTATGAGTTTATCTAGATAACAATTAGTTCAAATATAATTTGAATGGCTACTAAATCGTTTAGCTACTAACAGTTTTAACATTTATTGGACTATAATGGGTTGATTTTTTATAAACGTTAAATATTAGCTAACAAAGTTATCAAATAAAAAATCTAAATGGATCTAGCTAACAGTTTAGCTAATTATTAGCTAAATGGATATCAGTTTACTAATTAACTAAATTGTCTCACTAGTTACTAAACCAGCTAATAACAACGGGTATTGTTTAAATATGAGCTGTATTAGATAGCTAACTATTGAAGAAGTTAACGAATCTAAACTCAAATTTGAGGCCAACCCTTCAAAATCCAAAACTCGAATTGAAAGCTAACCCAAGTGTGACGTGGAAACTGAGCTGGACGACGATAAGACCCACACGTGAGTCTCACCTTCGCACGACTCCAAAGTCCAATCCAAAGCAGCAAATCATCACGTCACGTCAATAAACGAGCAAGCGCCATCGAATTGCGCGAAGCCAAAGCGTCCAAGCAACCACTTCTGCTCGTTCCTCCCCCTCTGCCTCTGCTCGCCGTGCTGCTACTCCCTTCTCCCACCGACCAACTCGATCCCGCGCCGCCGCGCCATGGATCGCGCCGACCCCGCGCGGGGCCGCCTCGCCGTGCTCTCCTCCCACCTCCGCGCCGGTGGCGCAGGGGCCGGGGAAGCGGCAGGGCTGGAGAGGTCGCCGGTGTCCGCGGCGGCGCCCGGGCCCCGCGCCGGCCGGCGCGCTCGCCGTGGTGGACGGCAGGACCGGGAAGCGGCACGAGGTCAAGGTCTCCGAGGACGGCACCGTGCGCGCCACCGACTTCAAGAAGGTACGGAGCGGCGAGCGCGAATTGACTGTTCCGGCGCTCGCGCCGTGCCCGTGATCCGCGGGGGTCTTGGCGTTCTAGGATGCGATTGCCGTTGTTATGTACGGAGTAGGATGGGTTGCTGGCGGGACAGGCTGTTTGAATTATCAATTTTGTAGGAATCATCCTGATTGATGACCCAAGTTCGTTGAATTAGGTGCTGAATTTCTAGGTCTGCCTGAAGTTGCCCTGTAGTCTACTCACCTGTAACGTAGGAACCTAAGATAAACACTTTAATTCGCGATGCTTCGTTTGCGATGATAGAGAACCGTCTAGAAACTAAGATGGTATGCTGTCCGAATATGCTGCAGATTACCACTGGAAAGGATGACAAGGGTCTTAAGATTTATGATCCTGGTTATCTTAACACTGCCCCTGTTCGCTCGACCATCTGCTACATCGATGGGGACGAGGGGATCCTTCGCTACAGGGGTTATCCGATCGAAGAGCTAGCTGAAAGCAGTTCGTTTGTTGAGGTGGCATACCTTTTAAGTAAGTGATATTGACCTTGATGTCCTGTTATTTATCATCGTAACCGATTGAAATTGTTTGGTTATTAACTTACATAATATTGTATTCAGTGTATGGGAATCTGCCTACTCAGAGCCAATTGGCAAGCTGGGAATTTGCTATTTCTCAACATTCTGCTGTTCCTCAAGGACTCTTGGTATGCTTTATTGCCATTTTTCCCTATTAAAACAGTTTTTTGAGTTTGGCATGCATTCAAATTTAAACTTTCTAATTGTTTTTAATGTGTTCAGGATATCATACAATCAATGCCCCATGATGCTCACCCCATGGGTGTCCTTGCTAGTGCAATGAGCACCCTTTCTGTCTTCCATCCAGATGCAAACCCTGCTCTTAGAGTAAGTACCGCCTAAACGCACCAATTGAGCCAGATGATTATTCAACTAGATTAACTTTCTGTGACACCATTAACAGGAAATTGAAATCAGCCAGATTTTTATATTTGAATTTAATGTTTTGAACACATTCTGCTTATGTAGGGTCAAGATCTGTACAAGTCAAAGCAGGTGAGGGATAAACAAATTGTGCGAGTACTTGGGAAGGTATGCCTGATTATCTAGTTCCTTTAGTTAACGCTACAAATTTTAGGATATTCATCCAATTAAGTAATATGTTCCCTTGTAGCAAACAACTGGAGACCTTGCAAACTAAAATGATGGTACCATGATTTTTATATGCATTTTGCTTGTTCAGGCACCAACAATAGCAGCTGCTGCCTACTTGAGATTAGCAGGAAGGCCTCCCATCCTTCCTTCAAATACTCTATATTCAGAGAACTTCTTGTATATGCTGGACTCTTTGTAAGTTGTTTCACCTTGAATACTAGGAACTCTATGTTTTGATTATGCCATGTTGATTATTTCCATGCATACAACTAAACAAACAGTTCAATTCTGTGACTGTACGTTGATTCATGTTTTCTAAAGAAAATTAATTTGGCAGGGGTAATAAGGCATATAAACCAAATCCTCGACTTGCTCGAGCTCTAGATATCCTATTTATTCTGCATGCTGAACATGAAATGAACTGCTCTACAGCTGCTGTTAGGCATCTTGCTTCAAGGTAAATCATTTCCTAATTTTACCTCCAAACAGTAAGGAACAATTTCCTAATGAGCTATATTATGGTCTATAGTGGTGTGGATGTCTTCACTGCACTTTCTGGTGGTGTTGGAGCTCTATATGGTCCTCTGCATGGTGGTGCAAATGAGGTAAGTCATAGTGAGCAAAGAAGCTAAGAAATTACTTAATTTACTTCATCTGTTTCTTTTCTATCATCAATGAAAGAAAGGTTGACTTTGGACAAAGCGACAGTGACAACTAATACGAAACAGAGGGAGTACCTTTGGTCCTTGATGAATATCACTCTGTTTCATATTATAACTATTGCTTTGTCCAAAAATCAAGCTTTTCTATCTTTGACCATCAACGAGAAGTTCATGTAGCTTACATCATAAGATTTATGTTTTTAGATTCACCATGGGAAATACTTTTTAATTTGCATGTTTGTTAGACTATATGAATTTATAGCAATTGATGGACACAGATAGTTTGACTTAAGACAGTCTAAAATGGCGACTAATTTGAAACAGAGGGATTATCCTTGAGCTAATTTATAGTTTTATTTATACCTTCTCCCCTTTTTGTATAATCAAGCACGATAATCTTCTTACGCCTTTCGTCAAAATGAAAAGACCCAACATCCTAGCAATAGGGTGACATTTGACTAGCTGTTGATTTTAGAGATTATTGAGTTCTTGGACTAAGAGAATGTTATCCTTGTATGCCAGGCAGTACTTAAAATGTTAAATGAGATTGGAAGTGTGGAAAATATTCCAGATTTCATTGAAGGAGTAAAGAACAGGTAACATACAGCTTCCACCTGAATGCCTGATCTATATTCAGGTGGTGATACTCATTTGTAGTTGTTTCCCTTTTATACGCTTTTGACATTGTTCTTACAAGATTTGTTTGTTCATTTTCTAGGAAGAGGAAGATGTCAGGTTTTGGGCACCGTGTGTACAAGAACTATGACCCCCGTGCTAAAGTCATCAGGAAATTGGCAGACGAGGTGTTCTCAATTGTTGGACGGGATCCACTTATTGAGGTTAGCTTTCCCATGTGCTTTGATTGTAGACAGGAAATGTTTTCTGGATTTAACCTAAGTTAGTTGTATTGTGGTCTGAGCTTTCTGGCAATGTGTAGTAACCAGTTAAGAGTTTCTGACTGTACATATGGTGGTAAAATTACTTTGTCATGTGTAATCTTGCAAACGATGCAATATAAAGCTTTTTTCTTAGGAAATTGAACTTATAGAATGAGTAAGATATTGCAAATTACTTTGCATTGAAGCTCTAAAATAGAAAACTGTTGAACATTTTATCTCCCCTATTTTCCCAAGTGTCTAATTGATGGCTGTATGGTCATGGTTTCAAAATGATAGAACCATTCACAACAGTATACTAGCCACAAGCAATGCTGGTATGCACCTAAGTGGTTACAATTGGCCATTTTGCTACTTAATTATTTTCCATCTCATAAATTTAAATTCTGCTCAAGGAAAAAGAGAATTTCAAGAATTCTGCAGTAAAATGGGGATAATAGACAATCTGACTGTACAACTACAAGAGTGCCTTGGCAAAACTAACTGGGTTGTCTTACATTTTGTTTTTCCTTATGCCATGTCAGGTGGCCATTGCTCTAGAAAAGGCAGCACTGTCAGATGAATATTTTGTCAAGAGGAAGCTATATCCAAATGTGGACTTCTACTCTGGGCTAATTTATAGGTACTTTGGTTGGAAATGACACCTGATTTCCTTTCCTTTCCTCCCCTTTGGTATTATGGTCGTTTTATTGTTACTGTATTGGTTTCCAGGGCAATGGGATTCCCTACAGAATTTTTCCCTGTGCTGTTTGCCATTCCTCGCATGGCTGGCTGGCTAGCGCATTGGAAAGAGTCACTTGATGATCCCGACACTAAGATTATGAGGCCCCAACAGGTCAGTAGAAACTAGAAGGGAAAAAATATTATCTAGTACTGTTACTGTTTCTCTATTTGTGAACCAGTGTGAACTCTCAAATTCCTGCATTACCAAACTTCATTTTGTCATATACTTGAAAACTATTAGAGCGAATATTCACATTCAACATCTATGCTGTCATGATGTTTGTAAGAAAATTTGTGGTACAAGTGGCGTGAGACCTGACTCCAGATTTTTACTACTTCCATACCATTTCTTCGGCTGACCATGTTCTATTATTTCTCCAGGTATACACTGGTGTCTGGCTGAGACATTACACCCCTGTCAGAGAACGAGTGCTGCCAAGCCAGAGTGAGGAACTCGGTCAGATTGCCACCTCAAACGCAACTAGGCGCCGCCGCGCTGGTTCTGCCCTGTAGAATAGCTGCTGCATATAAACACAACGGCATACTCAATAAACAGCGACCACTTTTGTGCTTCAGAAGGCCACAGATGCTTAGCTTGGTTGGAGTTGTTGGCTTTCTGTTGTCAAAGTATATATAGGCAATAATGCCGTGAGAACAGCACACCGTTACAATGTAAAACTGTCATGAGTCACGACTTGCTGGTGACACCCCTTGCGTTCTCTTTGACTTAAAAACTTTCCTTAAGAATGAATGAAGAGGTACGACCAAGTTCCTGGACTCTTGCCTTGACACCATGTGCTCGTTTTGGTGATTTTTTTGTTTCTCGTTTGCATGGAGATAAGTGAAAACAAAATTACACTGTTGACATATTTGTGTCGTGCAGGATATATTGAACATATTTAATTTTGTTGTCTCCCGTTCTAAAATAGATGACACCTTAGGTATGGATTTGGATTTTTGGGACAGGGTCTCCCCATTTTGGGACGGAGGTAATATATCGTTGAAAGCACTGGAAACGTGTATGGTGTTTTTGCACTCCACGTCCATGCTGTTAATTCATGTTCAGTAGTAACATCACGTATTAAACTGTTTTTCTAATAATCTAAAGTAGTCTGGTGTGATCAAGTCACAGCACTATCGGGTTATGGCCCTGTTTGGTCCTAGACTTTTGGTAAAAGTCCCTACAAAAGATACGTTTACTGAAAAAGTCATGTTTGGTCAGTCCCAGGCGACAACGCGAGTGCAGCTGCTGCTGCTTCTATCGACGCGACACGACGCGAGTTGAACCTGACACTTAAATCATGAATGAATGGATAGTTGGATACGATCTTAGTTGAACCTATAGCACCTCTGCATCTCTAAAGAACCCGATTGCACCTCTGTTTTTTTCCTTTTGTTGTGATTTATCACTTCTGATTTGTGATTTGTCATTTGTAATTTATAATTTTGTGATCTATAATCTGTCACTTAAGAACATCGGATACAAATCTAATGGTAGTGATCCGTCAACTGGGATATAGCAACTCAGCTTTTTTTAAAAATCCTGAAAAAAGTCCCTCCCGCTCGCTACCAGGAAAACATGCGATGACCAACCAAACAGAAATGGTAATAATCAACTCCCTTTCCATTGCCTTTCGGGATCCGTTCCATTTGCACTTCCGTTCCACGATTCAACAAAACGTCACCTAAACTTGACGTTGTTTTCCTAATCTTACATCAAGGCTTATAACCTTCATAGACTTGAGCAGTATATACGAAACATGAGATGAACCTTCCAACAGGCACACCAAAATTTTGAAAAACAAGCAGCTCATCAAATATAAGCAAGCTAAAGACAACTTCTCATCATGATTATCGGCAACAGGCATACCACAATTTCCAACAAAAAAAATCTGCCATTCATGCCTGTGCCACAGCACATTACATATTGTATACCTTGCTCTTTGTGTAATAAAACAAAAGTATGATACAAACAAAAACAAAGCTTAATGCTGCTGCGGGGGTACTGATGGATGCTCTTGCTGCCGCACAGAAGATCTAGGCCTGATCTAGGATTACCAGTAAGTCCAACTAGGACGGGTATTCTTCAAGATGCATTGCTCTCTTCCTTTACAAGGATTACCATTGCTCTCTTCCTTTACAAGGATTACCAATATGGCTGCACACAAGGCATAAATTACGGTGAGGTAAATGTAAAGTATATATTTACATAATAAGCAAATAATTTGAGACAAACAAAAGGGTGGTGTACCAAAATGTAAGCCACAGATATGTACAGATTCTAAAACCTACAGCCTACAGCTCAATATAGACTGGTAACTGGTTGTATGATTAACAAACAACATGAGCTTAACTACAACAATGCAAGCACCAGGTATGTCAATGGGAGTTACACGGTGGGGCAGTTGATATGCCTTACATTTAGGGGCGCCTTCTGTCTCTATGTTCATCTCTAGAATAGCGTTGTTCATAATCCCTCCTTGAATGGTAATGCGAGTCATCATCACGCCTTGACCTCTTGGAATCATGACTATCCATATATCTACTGTGTCGACCATGCTCTTCCTGCCATCTATTGTCATCTCTGTTCTGATGGTCTTTGTATCCCTCTTCTCTAACTCTACTTGAATTTGGATCATACCGATCATCTATCAGTTTCCTTTTGTTGTCTCTCTCAGCATCGTTTCCACCTTTCCTTCCATATTGCTCTCTCTCCCTCTGTCTCTCTTCCTCCCTATCTCGCTGTCTTTTCTTCTCTATCTCCATCCTCTCTTCCTCCCTTTGCTTTTGCTTCTCCAGCTCTTTCCTATCTACCCCTCTCTGCTGTTGCTTCTCAAGTTCTTTTCTTTCCTCCTCTTTCTGCCTTTGTGTAGTCAGCTCATTTCTTCTCCCTCCAGCTTGACTCCTTTTCTTTTCCTCATAGCTATCTGCACTCATGTCAGAATCACTGCTGCTGAGGCTGCTGCTGAAATCTGAACTCTCACTTGAGCTAGCTAGTTTTCTTTTCTCTTGCACATCCTTTTTCAGCATTGCAGCATTCAATTGTCTTTCCTTATCACGGGAATAACCATCTGAATCTGAGTCATGGCGAAAGCTTTCCTTGTACTTTCTAGGATTCTCATCTTCTGAAGCCCGGGAGCCATAATTTTTCTGTCTAGGCTTATCATCCTCAAAGTCATGACGAGAGCTTTGCACTGGTTTCTTGTTTTTCCCATTATTATATGCATCAGAGTCAGAATTATGACGAGAGCTTCTCGCTGGTGTCTTCTTTCTCTCATCATGAATGCTCGTCGCATGTTCTATTTTCTTCTTCCTATAGTCAATATCTGTATCGGACTCAGAATCATGCTCTTCACTGGTACCTTCTTTCTCTCATCGTTCATTCTTTACATGCTCCCTTTTCTTCTTGTCATAGCCATTATCTGTATCAGACTCGGAATCATGACGAGAGCTCTTCACTGGTACCTTCTTTCTCTCATCACGTTCATTCTTTACAGGCTCCCTTTTCTTCTTGTCATAGCCACTATCTGTATCAGACTCAGAATCATGACGAGAGCTCTTCACCGGTACCTTCTTTCTCTCATCGCGTTCATTCTTTGCATGTTCCATTTTCTTCTTGCCATAGCCACTGTCTGTATCAGACTCAGAATCATGACGAGAGCTTTTCAATGATACCTTCTTTCTCTCATCGCGTTCACTCTTTGCGTGTTCCGTTTTCTTCTTGCCATAGCCACTGTCTGTATCAGACTCAGAATCATGACGAGAGTTTTTCACTGATACCTTCTTTTTCTCTCATCGCGTTTCTTCTTTGCGTGTTCCGTTTTCTTCTTGACATATCCACTATCTGTATCAGATTCAGAATCATGACGAGAATTCTTTACCGGCATCTTCTTTCTTTCACCCCTATCATTCCTTGCATGTTCTGTTTCCTTCTTGCCATAGCCACTATCTGTATCGGACTCAGAATCATGACGAGAGTTCTTCACTGGTATCTTCTTTCTCTCATCACGATCATTCTTTGCCTTTTTGGTTTTCTTCTTGCCATAGCCACTATCTGTATCAGACTCGGAATCGTGACGAGAGTTCTTTCCGCGCTTTGCCTTCTTCCGATCATTTTCAGAATCATCATCTGAACGAAGACGAGATTTCTTGTGTTTCTTTTCCTTCTTCTCATCATAATCAGTCTCTGAATCATCTTCTGAATCATGGCGAGAACTCTTCTTCTTCTTCTTTGTTTTAGTGTCATTATCGTGATCTGAGTCCGAGTCATACTTGCTCTTTCTTGAACTTTTTTGTTGACTCCTTTTGTCACTCTCTTTTTTCTTCTTGCTCTTCTTTGCATCCTTTGAATCCTTGCTATCCTTTTGCCCAGCAGTATCAACCAGTTCCTCATAATGTTTACCAGGAACAAGCTCCCCGGATTCTACATCACTTTCAACATCCCCCTTCTTTGCATCCTCAACGTTCAGCCCCAAAGCAGCCCTCAGAGTCTCAAGCTGTTTCTCCTTCCTTGCAGCAACATGGTGGCTCTGTGTGTCTGTAAACCTGAGAAAAATATTGCAACTTATGATCAGAATTTAGATATCCAAAAAAACACTCGAGAGACTACATGTTTATCAGAAAATAATAGTTTCATTTTAAAATGGCGATACAATTTAAAATGGAGGGCATTCAAATAAAAAGAAACGGCTACATGGAAGTAGTGTGGTCACGTTCTATTGTCTATCATCTGTGTTAATATGCCATCCAACAGAAAAAGGTCTAATGGACAGAAAATTAACCATTATAAAATGACAACTTACAAACATCTGCACAGGAATGGATGAAATCATGGCATGCAGTAAACTCTCCACATCCAACACTAAAAACTGATGAATCACACCATGCACAGGGAAAACCCGTTACTACTCAATTCACATACAGAACCAGCTGCAAGCAATTTTTGTTTCTAAAAGACGTCAAACTCAAAAAAAAAACTAAGTGCAGGCATCCATCTATCCAAAACAAACTACATGAAAGAACAAGCACGAACTTTACCATCTATCCACTCATCAATATGCAATTCTATGGTGGGGAACACAAAGTAAAGCACGCTAGAAATCCATACTTCCCATATGGGCAACGCTAGGGACTATTAAATGATTATATGGTCCTAGAGACCGGAAAATGCAAGCACATGTAAATAGAACATACAATTCAAATATGGTATGGCATTTCGAGAACTATCTTTCAACTTCAAATATGAAGAAGTCTCACAAAACTAATATAGAAGCCATTATTATCTAGGTCTTGCTAGATAATTAACATGTGGCCTTATCTACAGCAATCTGAACCCCGGCATAAAAATACACAACTGACCAAAACCTATGAGGCACCATGAATCTGGAACCGAACACGAAAATTGACAACTGACTAAAAACCTAAAAGACGCCAACAAATCCATACCCTCTGCCGCCGGGTAGAGCCAGTCGCCCGGCGCCGGGCCCGCTCCCTGCCTCCTCCGCTGCCGCGGCCGCGGCGGCCTCTGCATCCGCGGCGTTTCGCGCCTCCTCGACGCGCTCCTCGATCTCGTCCTCGGTGTATCCCTGCTCCTCGAGCGCGTCCCTGAGCACGAGCAGCTTGAGCTCGACCTGGCGCTTGCGGTCGTGCTCGAGGATCTCCTTGTTGGGCTTGCGCATCCCGCCGAGCCCGACGCCGCCGCCATCGGCGGCGTCGGGAAGCGGCGGCCTCTGGGGCCCGCCGGATGTGGAGCGGGGCCTGACCAAGAACTTGTTGGTCTGGACGTACCCGTTGGTGCCCGACCCACGCGCGGTCTGCAGCCCGATGCCGTTGTACATCGCGGCCGGCGGGCGGGGAAGGAGACGCCGGCTGGATCGGGGGCGGCGGAACCCTAGGGGTCAGGGAAGCCTCTGGCTAGGTTTTGGTCGGGTCGGGGCCGCGGCTTTGTGCTCGCGCGTCAGATCCCCAATTCGAGTCGGGGAGACGACGGGGTGAGGAAGGGAGGTAGGAGAGTGGGTTGGGTTGATATTCGGATTGTGGGCCGTGACTTCAAAAAGTCGGTTTGGTGGGGGTCGCGCGTCGGTCTCTCCTGAGTCAAAATTACTCACTCCTCCGTTGAAAAAAAAACATGCATATACCAGTAAATTTATTGAAAAATTTGACCAAGTTTATAATAAGTAATATTAATATTTATGTTTTAAATAAATTTATTATAAAATATATTTCGTCACTAATTTATTGATACTAATTTTATAATATAATTGGTAGTAATATTTTAAATAAATTTACTTAAAATTAAAATCGGATTTTGATTTTGGAAGCGAGAAGGGACGGAGGGAGTACTACATGGGTGGTCGAGCTGGACTGACGGGCCAGATGGTCACTAACTGATGGGCTGGTCGACCCTGCCTGGGCTCATGGGCCAAAAAAAAAAGGTTGTCAGGATTTAGATTTTGAAAGTATGCTTGCTGGTTGTCATTTGCCATTTAAAAAAAAAAAAAAAAAAAAAAAAAAAAAAAAAAAAAAAGTTTGCCGGTTGTCATTCAGGAATCAGGATTCTCGTCCACCAACTGGGATGGGTTAATGCATTTATACCCGACCACGTGTCATATATAGTATCAAATGAAACATAGATAAAATATCCGCTCTCAAAGAGTTTCATTTTATAGGTAATTAATTTCATGACTCATAGAAAGTTGGTAATCGTATCATAAGAGTATTTCATCCCTTATAAAAAAATCTCTCTTTTTAAAAATGGTGTCACATCATGAAAAGCACATATATAGTTGTTTATTAAATGCAAATGCAAATTAAACTTTCACTTAGACTGACCTTAGTGGGGTGATATGGGATTTCATGATATTTTTCTACATTCCATGCGGTTGGCAGAGAGAATAATAGGAGTTTAAAATTTGTTTTTTTTGGTTTTGTGATTGTGAGAGTTTTTATGTGAAGCGGAATGGAGATATGAGTTTAGATGGTCAACTCTCTCAAATCGATGAGCTGCTCGGCTGATGATTTTTACGATCGATAAGTCGGCCGGTGCTTATTTTGATGTGAGAGAAAAACATTGTAGTATAGCTGATAAATCCTTTAGGAGATGGTTGTGAATCAAATTACTCACACACCCATTAGGTATATGAATTCACTCTTTAACTTTATTTTTTTTATTTTCCTCCATGAATCAAATAAGAGACTACAAAAAAATGATCACTTGCCTTCAATAACAACTTTTTAGTCACTAATTTTCATGCCCTGCTCAGGTAGTTGTTGCTAAACACGCTCCGAGAGGTTGTGTGGCCGTTCAACCCTGCAACGCAAGATAT